>JAOTQJ010158980.1:0-28705 GCA_025642045.1 Solanum sejunctum | reverse complement strand
GCTTGTACATGTTCAGTTTGTATTTTGCATTTATGTATATATATATATATATATACTCGAGGGTATGATGGGGCCCTATCCCGTCGTGTGGTCCAGTTTCTGTACATAGAGGTTTGTGGATACATGTGGGTGTAGGAATTTCCGTTGGTCTGATCTCGTTTGTATGATATGTTTGTTGGGCAGCTCTGCCATAGCGGTGACCTTGTCGGCCTGCGTATGTGTTTATATATCTGTTGTTATGGCTATATCTGGTACTATTGGGTTCGCTATTTGCAGGAGGGATTGGTTAGAAAAACAGAGGAAACTCTGTCAAAATTTTTTTGTGAAATCGCTGTTTGTCTCGGTGTCCTATCGGCACCATTCACGGCCCCTGGGTTGGGTCGTGACATCATATATAGGAAGACTTAGTCCCAAGACCCAAAAGCCTTAGACTAAAATGAAAAACTGAACAAACATAATACTATGGCATGCCCCACCCGCGTTGCGCTAGGGGCGCGCACTACTCATTGGAAATTGCAACTTGGGAAATTTAATTTTTGATATGGTTGCTCTAAAATCAGGGTTAGACCTATTTTTCAATTAATTCTTCCCCTGATCAATAATATAAAGTTGGAATTTTAATATCACGTACGGATTTTAAAATATATGGAAATTACAATTTCGAGCACTTTCAAAGCATATTTTCGAGCACTTTTTGGGGTTGTTTCATAAGATGTCTTGACAAGGATTTTAAGTTATTGATGGTCTATTACATGGTTTATAAGTCAAGTGGATTTATGATAATTAAGGGCTTGCATGTATTCATTGAATTCATGAAAATTATCTATAGCGTTGCAATTGACCACACCTGCTTGGGGGTGACATGTTCAATCACCTTATTGGGGGGGAGGGGTAACATGCCCATACTACCATGTAGCAAGGTAGATACCTCAACCACCTGTTGGGGATGAAATGACCATACTACCATATTGAGAGGTAGATACCTCGACCACCTTATTGGGGGGTGACATGCCCATGCTACCATGTTGAGGGATAGACACGTCGATCACCTTGTTGGGGGGTGACATGCCTATACCACCATGTTGAGTGGATACCTCAATTATCTTCGAAGGGGGTGACATGGCTTGGATTCCGATTAGCAATTGCTTAATCTATGATTATGGTCTTTCCCCATTCATATAATCTATATTTGCAAGTTATATGATTTACAAACATGTTTTACCTCACGCATTGATCATGCATGTTATATTGATATTATACCTATAAATTGCTTATGACAATGCATTTTGACTATGTTGGCTTATGTATTATTGCATTGCATCCTATATACTTAGTATATTAAAACGTACTAACGCATACTTTATGCCTACATGATGTTACCATATAGGAATCAAAGCACCTATCTATCATCCTCCATGTGGGTAGTTTTGGTATTTTTGGAAGATAAGCTTTGATAAGTCCTTAAGTCCGAGGACACTAGATATGCTACTCTTACTAGTTGATATCTCTTTATGTTGAATACTTGATACTTTGAGGGCAAGTGTAAAAAGTGTCTTGGACCCTGCTACAATCTATGTTAGAGGTGTTGTTGGAACAATTGATGTACTTATGCTATGAGCTTGACACTTGAGTATTTTATGATTATCAAAGACTTACCTTAGTCTTGTTTTCCTTATTTATACCTTTTGTTATATTTATTTTACTTCCGCAACCAAGGAAGTGTGATTGATATGCTAAGAGGCTTATTTGGGGTTCTTTCGGGTTTCCTATTTGTCGTGTCACATCTAAGACTAGGCTTGGGTCATGACACCATTAATGATGAACAACCAAAGGAAAATCGTTCCAATAGATGCATGTTAAATGTTTCACCCCCATCACTTCCGACTGAGGTAGTCATCTTGTTAATGGATGTGTATCGGAGGATACACATGAATCATGATGAATTGACATAGTATCCCATTATTCATATCTCATGGAATACACTCCATCTCATACCATATCTAATTGATATTAGCTATATATTATTTATAAGATCGTATACATATTATATTCCTAATTTTGAGCAAGTGTTGTATCTACTTATATACTTGTGTAATGATACATTATGCTAGGTAAAGAGTAAAATTGTACTCATTGTGAAATGTATGTTATATTGTGCTAGGGATTTTTTGAGTCCAAGGTTGTATTGGCGGACTGTGGTTAGGATTTAAGGAGTTACTTGTATTCTTCATTTCTTTACTTCAGGTTAGTTCCACTTGTTGAGTACCCTGTTGTTTGGTGTCACCCCTTACTGCATTTTGTAGGCTGTGAGCTCGGTCCATCCTGCTAAACTTTTTTCTTGTTGGATAAAGCTTCCAGATTTCTTGCAAGGTAGTCGCCTATGTCTTCAACAAGCCTTGAGGATTCTACTTCATATTCTAGTTCTATTTGAGGACTAGATATTATGACTTGTATGTCATTTAAGTAATCTATACTTAGAGGCTTGTACATGTGATACCAGTTCTGGGATGTCTTTCGTGTGTTAACTTTCACTTATCTACAATATTAGATTGTTATCCTCCACTTATATTGTGATTGTTAAGTTGTTTATGTATTTGGCTAATTCGGCTTGGTGGGTTAGGTGAGTGTCATCACACTCAAATTTTGGATCATCATAGATTTCGTTCTTCTTGTATTCCACTTCTTTTATTATCTTAATTTTTAGCATATCTTCTATACATGTGATGCATCCTTCGATATAGCATAATTTACATTTTTCCAATTTTTCCATTCTAGGATACCATTTACATATAGTATATTGATTACTATCTATCCCTTTGTTCCTTTCAAATTCATGACAAAACTCTTGGAAAACATTTACCATTGCACTTGCTTATATTTCTTCTAAATTTAGGTTCCTTATTTCTAATTTGATTTCGTTTATTAATTCTTTTTGCTCTAAGTTGGAGGAGTCTAATTGTGGTCTCTTGGCTGGCTCGATACTAACAACAGAGTATATACTTTCACTATCTAACATATATTCATCTACATTTATTAGTGTTTCTTGAAAAACTTTTGTTAGTTGTGAATTTCTTGTCTGACTATTATTTCTTTTTTGACATACTTTTGCCAAATGTTCTATACTACCACAAGTAAAATATTCTAGTTTATTTCTGTAATTTCTATCAGTTTTATATTTTCTAACATGTCTATTTCTATCTAAATATGATTTTTTAGCCGATGACTTTCTTAGGTAATACTTTCTTTTATTATATGTATTCGGATAATATAACCTATTGAAACGCCCCAAATTGTACTTTAGAAAATTTGCCCACAATCGTAATTTCTATATATCTCCAAATTCGTGCATGGTATCAAAAATTCAACTTCATATTTTTGATCAGGGGCAAAATTGAGTGGGAGATGGGTATAGTCTGAATTTTAGAGGACCTATAGCGAAAATTGATTTTCGCTAATTTTTTCAAAAACAGTAGTTGTGTGTGGTGGCTCCGCAATGCAGACCCATCATGGATCAGTGTTAGCTCTTCCTTATTTTCTGTTTTGGCCTAAAGGTATTGGGTTCATGGCCTCATGCCTATTTACACACGAAATATCCCATACTTAGCCATTTTTCAACTCTATATCACTCAAAACCCTCTCTAAAATCTCTCCAATGCTTTATCAAAATTCCCATTCAAATTTCAAGGATTTCAAGACTGACTTTGGAAGTTAAGGATTCTCTTCAAGCTCCAAGTTCTCTTCAAGCTCATCTCAAGAAAACCCAAGTTTGAAGTATGTTAGTTTCATCCATTGGGTCCTTTCACCCATGGAGCCCAATCTTTCTTTTTATGAAAATTGCATGTTTTCAAGTTGTAACATCTATGGGTATATTTTATTATGCATTATTAGTATAAATTATGTTCGAATTTTATGAAATGTTGATTTATTATGCATTGCTATCTATTTCAAGCTTGTACTATGAATGGTATTGAGACTATGCATGTTTTGAGCTATGAAACTATGATCTATTATGAGATTTGATGATATATTTCAAGGTACCCTACATGAGGGTTTTACAATATGTTGGTGGAAGGGATTTCATGTATGTATTGAATCCATGAAAAGTCTCTATGATTTTACAAGTATCAAGTTAAGCCCTATTTCAACATTTTTACATCTTGTGAGCCATTCATGTTAAAAAGCAAAGGGTTCATGTATGATTATGATTTACTGTCATGTTTCAATTTAGGCTCACCATTAGAAGTCAAGCATGTTTAAGCGCTAGTCATGTTGTGTTTCTTACAATTTATTAAATTTATGATTATGTCTAGTATTTCATGGGATTAGACTTAGCAATGATGGATTGGATGTCGGCGTGGACTATCTTCAAGGGTCCATACTCCTTTCCTCAAACAATGTACCAACATAGGATTATGATTATTACCTTTGCTATACTAGTGGATCTATTTAGTGAATTTTATAATGAAATCCACCCCAAAATGGGATGGGTTCTCGTAAGGGGGGTTACTTCTCTGAAATAAGATGGGCCCTCATAAGGTGACGTATGATTTACCTTGACAAGTAGACCACTTCGTTACCGATGAAGGGTAATCATCAAGATTCCAAGTTGTAACTCGATCGGTCTTATTTTTGTCGATTAGGGTCTCTTCCCACACATGTATTATGTCCTACATAAGATGAATTATTTACAAGCATGTTTTACTTCAAGCATATACCATGCATGCCATAATGAGATCTCACTTATCTATTCCGTATTACTACGTATGTTGACTATATTGGCTATGCCTTATTGCATTGCATCCTACATACTTAGTACATTCAAATGTTCTAATACATACTGTATGTCTATATGATATTACCATTTAGGTATTGGATACTACTTGATCATCCTTCACATGGCTAGTACAATCCATTGAAGTAAGCTTTGGTGAGTCCTCAATTCCGAGGATACTATCTTTACTAATCTTGCTATATTGAGACTTCTTTTGTCAAATACTTGTTGTTATGATGGTGAGCCCAAAAAAGTCTCTTGCCCCCTGCTCCATTCTATGCTAGAGGTGTTGTTGTAATATTATGATTTATTTATTCTATAAGCTTGACTCTTTATGCTTTTATGATTATCAAAGATTTCCCTTAGTCCTGTTTCCCTTGTTTTATACATCTTGTTTTTGTTTACTTTGCTTCTGCGACCAAGGTTGTGTGATTGATATGCTAAGAAGATTGTTTGGGTCCCTTTAGGTTTCCATTCACCATGTCATGTCTAGGCCCTAGGCTTGGGTCATGACAAACTTGGTATCAGATGACTAGGTTGCTAATAGTCCTCGGAATCTAACTCTCCAGGCAAGGTATGGGCATTCCAAGTTTGTGGTTATGTACTTTGGGTTGACTAATGCACTGACTATATTTATGGATCTCATGAATAAGATCTTTAAACCCTACCTTATGTTGTTTATGGTGGTTTTCATTGATGATGTCTTGATTTAGGAGGAGTATGTGAATCACTTGAGGGTGGTGTTACAAATCTTGAGGTAGGAGAGGTTGTATGCTAACAATGAAAAATGTAAGTTTTGGTTGAAAAAGGATACTTTTCTATGGCAGGTGGTGGTGGGTGATGGCATTACGATGGATCCTAAGAAGATGGGGGTGATTAGAAATTGTCTTCGACCTTTAACTCCATCAGATATTAGAAATTTATTAGGTTTGGCGGGTTATTACCGAAGGTTTGTGAATGGCTTCTCTTCCATTGTTTCTCCAAAGACTAAGTTGACACAAAAGAAGGAAAAATTCATGTGATGTGAGAACAGTTTCCAAATTTTAAAGATAAGCTTGTCTCTACTCTTATCTTGGTTCAACGAAAGGGTTGGAAGGATTTGTTGTATATTATGAGGCCTCAAGAATTGGTTTGGGTGCATTTTGATGTAAAATGGTAAGGTTATAACATAACGCCTCTAGATAACTTAAGTTACATGAGAAAAATTATCTCATCCATGATTTTTAATTGGCGGTTGTATTATTTGCTTTGGAAATTTGGTGTCATTACTTGTATGGGGTTCATGTTGATGTGTTCACCGACCACAAGAGTCTCCAATATGTGTTCACCCAAAAAGATCTTAACGTAAGACATAGAAGGTGGTTAGAGCTACTTAAACATTATGATATGAATGTGCATTATCACTTTGGCAAAGCTAATATTATGGTCGATGCTCTAAGTAGGGTGTCTATGGGTAGTCTAGCTCATGTTGATGATGGTGGCAAAGAGGTGGCTAGAAAGGTTCAATAGTTAGTTAGATTAGGGGTTAGGTTGGATGAGCTTGACAATGGGGGTGTAGTGTTTATTGATGGTTCTAAATCTTCTTTCATTGAGGAGGTAAAGGCAAAACAAGATCTTTACCCCGCCTTGCTAGAGTTGAACGCCTTGGTGAGAGATGGAAAAGTGGTGGTTTTCTCCCAATAGAGAGATGATGTCCTTAGGTTCCAACATACATTATGTGTGCCAAATGTAAATGATTTTGAAGAATTGATCATGAAGGAGGCCCATAATTTATCATATTCCCTTCAGTTATTCAAAGATGTATAGAGACTTACGAAAAGTGTATTGGTGGGGTAGCATGAAGAGAGACATTACGAAGTTCATATCCAAATGTCACAATTGCCATAAAGTGAAAGCAATATAAAAGGTCGGGTGGCCTAGCCCATGATATAGAGATTTCTACTTGGAAGTGGGAAGAGATGAACATGGATTTTGTTGTTAGGTTTCCTAAGACTAGCAAATATTTTGACTCTACTTGGGTTGTTGTGGTTAGAATGACAAAGTCAACTCACTTCCTACTGGTCAAAACTACTTATGGTGCCAAATATTATGCCAAGTTCTACATCCATAAGTTGGTTAGATTGCATGGAGTGCCCTTGTCTATCATTAAGAATTGTGGTGCTCAATTCTCTTCTCATGTTTGGAGGTCTTTCCAAAGAGATCTTGATACCAAGGTGAAGTTCAACATGACTTTTTACCTCAAACAGATGGTCAAGCGGAGAGGACTATCCAAACCCTTGAGGATATACTTAGAGCTTATGTTTTGGAGTTTAAGGGTAGTTGGGATGAACATCTTTGACTCATTGAGTTTTCTTACAACAATAGATACCACTGAAGCATTGGTATGGCTCCCTTTGAAGCATTTTGTAGTAGGCATTGTAGATCCCCAGTTGGGTGGTTTGAGGTGGGGGAAATGGCTTTGCTAGGTCCAGATTTGGTCATGGAAGCCTTGGAGAAGGTGAAGAGAGATTGAAAACAGGCCAAAGTAGAAAAATGTCCTATTAAAATGTGAGGAGACAAGATCTTGAGTTTAAGGTTGGTGATTAGGTTTATTTGAAAGTCTCACCTATGAAGGGTGTAGGTCGATTTGGCAAAAAGTGAAAACTGAGCCCAAGGTTCGTGGGTCCTTATAGAGTTTTGAAGAGACTAGGTAAGGGTTCATATGAGTTGCAGTTGCCTATGGAGATGAATATGGTTCATCCGGTCTTCCATGTATCTATGTTGAGAAAATGTGTGAGTGACCAAAGTGCTATGGTGCCGTTGGATGTTGTGGGTGTTGTAGAAGACAATTTGACTTATGAGGAGGTCTCGCTGGAGATTTTCATAGACAAGTGAAGAGGTTGAGAAATAAACATGTAGCTTCAGTCAAGGTCCTTTGGAGGAACCAACAACTTGAAAGTGCCACGTGGGAAACCGAGGCGGATATTAGAAAGCGATAACCATATCTCTTCCACTCCACTTAAGCAGAAGGTACTAATTTAAATCCTTTATATGATTTCATGTCTTAAGATTCAGCACAGAAGGTATCCTTTATATTTCTTTGACATTTGGGGATGAATATTCCCAAGGGGAAGATATTGAAACGCTCTAAATTGTGCTTCGAAAATGCCTATAATCATAATTTTCATATATCTAAAAATTCATGTGTAATATCAAAACTCCGACTTCATATTCTTGATTAGACAAAAAAAAATGAGAAGAAAATGGGTATAGCCCGGATTCTAGAGGACACATAGCGAAAATTAATTTTCGCTAATTTTTCAGAAAAAGTAGCTATGCGCGATTGCTACGCGATGTGGACCTATCGCGTAGCAGTGTTAGTTCTTCCTTTTTTTTCTATTTCGCCCTAAGGGCATTGGGTTCATGGCCCCATGCCCATTTACATGTGAAATATCTCAACTTCACCATTTTTCAACTCTATATCACTCAAGACCCTCTCTAAAACCTCTCCAACACTTTATCAACATTTTCATTCAAATTTCAAGGATTTCAAGCCTAACTTTGGAACTCAAGGATTCTCTTCAAGCTCCAAGTTCTCTTCAAGCTCATCTCAAAAAAAATCCAAGTTTGAGGTATGTGGGTTTCATCCATTGGGTCCTTTCACCTATGGAGCCCAATCTTCCTTTTTATGAAAATTGCATATTTTCAGGTTGTATCATCTATGGGTATCTTTTATTATGCATTACTAGTATAAATTATGTTGGGGTTTTATGAAATGTTGATTGATTATGCATGACTATCTATTTCAAGCTTGTACTATGAATGGGTTTTGTCTATTGAGACTATGCATGTTTTGAGCTATTAAACTATGATATATTATGAGATTTGATAATTCATTTTGAGGTACTCTACATGAGGATTTTACAATATGTTGGTGGGTTGATTTGCATTGAGTTTTCTCACATTATTTCACTCTTGAATAGCACAGTTTTGAACTAAAATCATGAACCCACTAAGTGTTTGATAAAATATCAAGTCAAGAATTCTCAAGTTATTGATGATTTATTTCATGAATTTCAATTGTTTTCATATTCATTACTGTAGGAATTGGGTTCAAGATTTCTCTAGCCCCTTCTCATCAATGGACTCTTAATGTATACGAATGAGTGCAGTTCATTTAAGAAATTCCTATCTCTCTATCTATCTCTGAGATGTTTGGATTTTTCAAAACTCCATGGACATGCAAAAGAGAAATGCTCACTCGGACTAAGACAGAACTTTTACTTGTTCAAATAACAATTGATGATTAATGGCGTTCAAGTATGTATTGAATCGATGAAAAGTCACTATAATATTACGAGTATCAAGTTAATCCCTATTTTAATATTTTTACCTCTTGTGAGCCATTCAATATAACGCAAGGGTTCATGTATGATTATGATTTTGTCATGTTTAAATTTAGGCTCACCATTAAAAGTCAAGCATGTTTAAGAGCTGGTTATGTCATGTTTCGTACAATTTATTAAAGTTATGATTATATATAGTATTCCGTGGGATTAGACTTAGCAACGATGGATTGGATGTCGGCGTGGACTATCTTCAAGGGTCCATACTCCTTTCCTCAAAGTATGTACCAACAAAGGATAATGATTATTACCCTTGCTATACTAGTGGATCCATTTAGTGCACTTTATTATGAAATACACCCCAAAAGGGGACGGGTTCCCATAAGGTGGATTACTTCTCCGAAATGGGATGGGCTCCCGTAAGGTGAAGTATGGTTTACATTGGCAAGTAGATCACCTCTTCACTGATGAGGGGTAATCATCTGGATTCCAAGTTATAGTTCGGTTGGTGTTACTTTTGTTTGTTAGGGTCTTTATCCGCACATGTATTATGTCTTGCGCAATGAAATGACCCCAAAAAGTGCCTGAAAATATGTGTCGGAAGTGCCCAAAAATGTAATTTCCATATATCTCAAAATCCATGTGTGATATCAAAAATTTGACTTCATATTTTTGTTCAGGAGGCCAAAATTAGGGGGAGAAGGGTCTAACCCCAATTTTAGAGCAATCGTATCAAAATTCATAAAATGCAATTTCCAGAGAGTAAATTGCACCTCTTTTGCGATGCGCCTATGCCTTATTTTGTGACTTTTTTTTAGTTTAGTCCAAGACTTTTAAGTCTTGGGCCTAAGTGTTCCCAAGCATGTTTTTACCTATACTTAGTCATATTTCACTTTCATATAAAACTATGCATTCCCAATACTCACTCAAACACTTAGCCATATTTTTCACACCTAAATTCAAGTCTCAAAACTCTCATCCGGAACTAAGGATTTCCTTCAAGCTTCAGGTCTCCCTTTTCAATCTTCACCAAGAGCTTCTTCAAAGCTAAGGTATGTAGGTTTCAACCATTGGATCCTTCCACCCGTGGCACCCTAATCTCTTTTCTACTCAATTTGCATGATTTAAATTTATTTTATAATTGGCTTTACTAGTAATATGAACATGTCAACGAACTATATTAAAGCTATGTAAAGTTTTGACTGTTTTGCTATGTCTTGAGCTATAAATCTTGGATCTATTGTAAGATTTAGTAAGGAATTTTGATGTATGTTGCTTGAGGGTGTTGCAAGGTATTGATTGATGGTTTTACAATGGATTTTTTTGCATGATTTTATCTCTATATTTTTTTATTTTATACTAGCATTACACACCTGCCAAATATTTGATAAAGTGTTAGTTATATTTTCTTGAGGAATTGAAGGTCCAAAACATGATGTATGGTATGATTGATGTTATGATGATGAAAGGACCTTATGTATATGATATAATCTATATAAAGTGTTGCATTAGACCGTATCCGATCCGGAGGGACTAAGAGCCCGGATAACCTTGCCGAGGGTTTTGTACCTTGATAACTGAGGTGGGGGTTTGTTCACATCAACCATGTGAGGGGTTTGTACTTCCCACCAGAATGATAAGGTGAAACTATCATCAACCATGTGAGGGGTTTGTACCACACCACCAGGGTGATGGGGTGAGACTATGATCAACAAACCAAGGGGTTTGTACCACACCACCAGGGTGATGAGGTGAGACCATGCTCAACAAACCAAGGGTTTTCTACTTTGGAAATTTATCTTGGTCTCTTCTACAGATATGATACCCTATATGAGTATGGTTACTTAAGTATGTTTTACTTGAGCATTGGTCATTCATGCCATATTGTTTGTTATATGATGTCTATTACCTATTGTTATGCATTTAGACTATGATGCCTATCTCTTGTTGCATTGCATCCTACATGCTTAGTATATTCAAATGTACTAATGTATGCTCTTGCCTACATAATATCACCATGTAGGAACCGATGCCCAAGTTGATCATCCTCCTCCACGTGGCTAGTTTGGTACTATTTAAGCTAGTTGGTGAATCCTTCATTTTAGGGACTTTTATCTATGTCTTCTCTCATTTTGTATTGAGGCACTCTTCTTTATGTTACATTTTGACTATAAGGGTGAACCCAGTTACTTTGTCTTGGCCCCCGCTCTTATCTATCTAGTAGAGGTATTTGTTATACGTGCCATGTATCTGTGATATGAGCTTGGACTCTTTGTCTCTTGATTATGATGTTATGCAAGCTTTCCCCTTAGTGCTTTTTGCCCTTATTCTTACTCTTTATGTCTTTTATATGCCTCTGCGACCAATGATGTGTAATGATAAGTTAAGCGACTTGTTTAGGGTTCCTTTTTGTTCCCCATTTGCCATGTCATGTCTACGCCCTAGGGTTGGGTACATCACAAACTTAGTATTAGAGCACTAGGTTGATATTCTTCAGAGTCCAACACATCGTGTTGGTTAGAGTCCTATTCATGGTTATGAAGCGCACCATGACTATGAATAATAGGCTGTGAGGCATTTTATGATATATTTCCCTTCTTCATGTTCTAAGTCATGCTATAGAGTTGTGTTAAGTTTTCCTCCCTAATGATTGTTACTTGCTATGCTAGATCATGTTCAACACTCGAAGAAGAAGGGCCCAAACGCCCGAGGAGCAACCTACCAATAGTGAGCTCTGGGATGCTCTCACTATGCTTGTCCAAGTTGTGACCAACCAAGTCAACCAACGAGCCAAGCCCCTTATGCTACCTAGTAGTTAGGGTAAGAGACTTTATGAGGATGAATCCTCCGGTCTTCTATGGGTCAAAGGTGGATGAAGATCCACAAGATTTCATTAATGAGATCTACAAGATCTTGAATATCATGGGTGTTGGGCCAAATGAAAAGGTAGAGTTGGCGGCATACCAACTCAAATGGGTAGCCTAAATATGGTATGACCAATGGAAGGGGGAGAAGGAAAATGGTAATGTGGTGCTTTGGGAGGAGTTCAATTCTTCCCTCTTGAGCTTAAGTAGGCTAAATTGGTAGATTTTATGAACATGAAACAAGGATCTACAAGTGTGAGGGAGTATTCCCTCATATTCAACCAACTTTCAAAGTATGCTCCTCATTTGGTGGCCCATCCTAGATCTAGGATGAATAAGTTTGTGATGTTGGTCTCTGACTTGGTGAGTGAAGAATACAGTCCGTCATGCTAAGTAGTGACATGGACATGTTTCGGTTGATGACATATACCGAGAAAATGGAGGAAGAAAAGTTGAGGAAGAGGAGGGGGCATAAGGCCAAGAGGGCCCAATTTGAGGGTAAATTCCAAAAGGGTGCTAGATTTCATCAAGGCCAAGGGTCTTTTCATACTACTAATATTTGGTTTGCCAATGATTTCCCTAGGACTTAAGGTGTTAGTGGTATGGCTCCTATTGATGTGTGCCCTAGATGTGGAAGGAGCTATGGAGGCCCATGTTTGAAAGGTTCTAACACATGCTTTAAATGTGAGGAGCTTGGTCACAAAAGTATGGATTATCCAAGAAATCGTGGCAAAGGCGAGGGTACGAATGCGATCCCATTAGGTAGAGGTGGTCCTCAAGGTGGTGTGCCCTAAGGGACAATCAGTTTTATGTTATAGATTGAAGTCAAGGGGTTTGTGAGGTTCCCAATGTTGTTAGCGATATCTTGAAAATCTTTGACTTTGATGTATATGCTTTCGTTGATCCGGTGCCACTCTTTCTTTTATTACCCCTTTGGTTGCTAAAAAGTTCAATGTTAATCTCGAGTTATTATATGAGTCATATAAAGTGTCTACTCCTATTGGTGCATCTATTTTTGCTAGAAAAGTTTATAGAAGTTGTCCTATTTACGTCTTTCATAAAGTGTTGCCTTGTAATATTGTTGAGTTAGACATGGTCGATTTTGATGTTATTCTTGGGATGGACTGGTTGCATGCCTACTATGCTTCTATTGATTATAGATTCAGTAGAGTCAAATTCCAATTTCCAAATGATCCTATTCTTGAGTGGAAAAGTCAAAATGTGGTGGTCAAGGGAAGATTCATCTCTTGGATTAAAGATTGTAAGTTGATCTCTAAGGGGTCTCTTTACCATCTTGTGAGGGTTAAGGATGTGAAGTCTAAAGTCCTTTCCATAGCGTTGGTTTTGGTTGTAAATGAGTTTCTTAGTGTTTCCCTAAATGACCTTCCTGGTGTCCCTCCCAAAAGAGAGATAGCTTTTGGCATAAATTCCTTCTCGATACTCAACCCATCTCCTTTCCTTCTTACCGTATGGCCCTGGTGGAGTTTAAGGAGATAATGTAACAACTGTAAGATTTATTGGAGAAGGGATTTGTTAGGCCTAGCCAATCGCCTTGAGGTGCACCAGTGTTGTTTGTAAAGAATAAGGATGGGTCATTTAAAATGTGCATTGACTACCGGCAACTCAATAGGGTCACTATCAAGAATAAGTATCCTCTTTCAAGGAATGATGATTTTTTTGACCAATTGCAAGGGGATAGCTTTTGCTCTAAGATTGATCTTTGGTCCAAGTATCACCAAGTAAGGATGAGGGAGTGTGATATTCCCAAGACGACCTTCTGGACTAGATATGGACATTATGAGTTTGTTGTGATGTTGTTTGGGTTGACCAATTCACCAGCCATCTTCATGGACCTAATGAATTGGGTCTTCAAATCCTACCTTGGTTCCTTAGTTGTGGCCTTCATTGATGATATATTGATCTACTCACGTAGTAGGGAGGAGTACACGGGTCATTTGAGGGTTGTGTTGTAAAGATTGAGAGAGGGGAAATTGTATGTAAAGTATGAAAAGTGTGAATTTTTGTTGAAGGAGGTTGCATTCTTGGGTCATGTAATGTCGTGGAATGGTATTATGGTGAATCCTAAGAAGACTGATCTGATTAGAAATTGGCTTAGACCATTGACCCCGTCGGATATTAGGAGCTTCTTGGGCCTGGCGGGTTATTATAAAAGGTTTGTGAATGGGTTCTCCTCCATTGCTTTCCCTTTGACAAAATTGACTTAAAAGAAGGTTAAGTTTGTGTGGGCCAATAAATGTGAGAGGAGCTTCTAATCATTGAAAGATAGCTTGTGTCCGCTCATATATTATCACTACTGGATGAGCATGAGGGATTTGTTATGTATTGTGATGCTTATAGAGTTGGTTTGGGTTGTGTGCTAATGTAAAATGATAAGGTCACTTCTAGGCAACTCAAGGTACATGAAAGGAACTACCCTACCCATGATCTAGAATTGCATTAAAGATTTGGCCTGACAATTTATATGGGGTGCATGGGATGTGTTCAGCGATCATAAGAGCCTCCAATATGTTTTCACTCAAAAACATCTCAACTTGAGGAAAAGGAGATTGTTAGAACTTCTTAAAGACCATGATATAAGTGTACATTATCGTCTGGGTAAGGCAAATGTTATAGAGGATGCTTTAAGTAGGGTATCTATGGGTAGCCTAGCTCATGTTGATGGTGGTGATAGGGAAATAGGCTAGGGAGGTGCGTCAATGGCTAGATTGGGAGATAGGTTGGAAGAGGTTGGTGATGATGGTGTCGTTGTTGTTGATGGGTCTAAATCTTAATTGGATGATGAGATGATAGCAAAACAAGACCTTGACTCTTCCTTACTTGAATTGAGTGCCTTAGTGAAAGAGGACAAAGTAGAGGTTTTCTCCTAAGTGGGAGATGGTGCCCTTAGGTACCAAGGTAGGTTCTGTGTGTCTTGTGTTGATGGTTTGAGGGAGAAAATCTTTGATAAGGCCCATAATTCTTCTTATTCTATCCACCCTGTTCCACCAAAATGTAAAGAGACTTGAGGGGTGTGTATTGGTGGGGAGGCATGAAGAGGGACATTGCCAAATTTGTTTTCGGTTGCCATAGTTGTCAGCAAATCAAAGACGAACATCAAAGGCTAGGTGGCCTAACCCCAGACATAGAGATTCCTACTTGGACATGCTGAGTGATTAATATAACTTTTATGGTTGGGTTGCCCAATACTAGAAATGGTTTTGATTCCATTTATGTTATGGTTGATACAATGAAGAAATTGACTCATTTTCTATCGGTTAAGACCACATATGGGGCTAAATATTATACAAGGTTATACACTCATGACTTGGTAAAATTGCATGGGGTTCCTTTGTCCATCATATCGTATCATGTGGCACAATTTACTTCACATTTTTGGAGATCTTTACAAAGGGGCCTTGGTACTATAGTTAAGCTTTCTATGGCCTTCCACCCTCAAACGGATGGCCAAGCAGAGAGGACCATCAAAACCCTTGAGGATATGCTTAGAGTATGTGTGTAGCTTAAAGTTAGTTGGAATGATCATCTTCCATTGATTGAATTTGCCTAAAATAATTGTTATCACTCTATTATTGGTATGGCTCTTCTTGAGGCTCTTTATGGGAGACGTTGTAGGTCACCGGTTGGTTGGTTTGAGGTTAGTGAGGTAGCATTTTTGGGACCATATTTGGTCATGGATGCACTTGAGAAGGTTAGGATGATTAGCTAAAGGTTGAAAATAGCCCAAAGTCACCAAAAATCTTATGCCGATATGAGAAGGAGAGACCTTGAATTCTAAGTGGGGGATTCGGTTTATTTGAACATTTCCCCAACGAAAGGTGTGGTTCATTTTGGTGAGAAGTTCTACTTGAGTTTGAGATATTTTGGACCTTATGAGGTGATAAATAGGGTTGGCAAGGTAGCTTATGAGTTGAAG
The DNA here is from genome assembly GCA_025642045.1 of Solanum sejunctum. Lineage (NCBI taxonomy): Eukaryota > Viridiplantae > Streptophyta > Magnoliopsida > Solanales > Solanaceae > Solanum > Solanum sejunctum. The sequence goes on along the minus strand of JAOTQJ010158980.1, from coordinate 12,811 downwards.
TTTTCTAGCAAAATGGATTTGGTTCATCCGGTGTTCCATGTCTCTTTGTTGAGGAAATGTGTGGGTGATCCTAATGCTATTATGCCTCTTGATGTTGTGGGTGTTTTTGAGGATAACATGACTTATAAATAGGTTCTGGTTCAGATTTTGGATAGGCAAGTGAAGAGAATGAGGAACAACGAGGTGGCATCCGTTAAGGTCCTTCAGAGGAACCAACAAGTCAGTGCTACATGGGAGGCTGAAGCGAACATATAAAAGCGGTATCCTTATCTTTTCCACTCCACTCAAGCCTAAGGTACTAATTCTAAGTCCCTATGTGATTTTATGTCTTACATCTCAGCTTCTATGTCATTCATATGCATTCATGTTTAAGTTGGTAAATTTATGATGATTTTACACTTATGTTGAGATTTTGAAACTGGTGTTTTAAATGTAATGTTACATTCTTGTTGGGGCTGTTTTGTTTATGATCACTATTGTCATGTACATTCCCTTTATATTTAGGGGCGACAGTTTCCAAGGGGGAGATATTGGAACGACCCCAAAAAGTGCCTGAAAATGTTCCTCGGAAGTGCCTAGAAATGTAATTTCCATATATCTCAAAATTCATGTTTGATATTGAAAATTTAACTTCATATTCTTGTTCAAGGCATCAAAATTAGGGGGAAAAGGGTCTAACCCCGATTTTAGAGCTATCGATCAAAATTTAAAATTTCCAAAATGCAATTTCCAAAGAGCAAAGCACGCCCTTCTCACCTCCTAAAGGGTCAACAAAATGAAATCCAACGATGAATGGGAATTGACAAAAGTCATTCGAAGGTTGAAGCTTTCATTAAGGCTCTTTCCCATCATGACAGGACTCAAGGAAGAAGCCCCGGCTAACTCCGTGCCAGCAGCCGAGCCCCTTCTGCGACGCACCTCTACCTTATTTTGTGATTGTTTTTTTAGTTCGGTCCAAGACTTTTAAGTCTTGGGTCTAACTGTTCCTAAGCGTGTTTTACCTGTACTTAGTCATATTTCACCCTCATATCACCCTAAGCATTCCCCAATACTCACTCAAACACTTAGCCATATTTTTCACTCCTAAATTAAATTCTCAGAGCCCTTATTTAGAACTAAGGATTTCTTCAAGCTTCAAGTCTCCATTTTTAATCTTTATCAAGAGCTTCTTCAAAGTTAAGGTATGTGAACCACTGGGTCCTTCCACTCATGGTGCCCTAATCTCCTTCTGCTCAATTTGCATGATTATAAGTTGATTTTACAATTGGGTTTACTAGTATGAACATGTCTATGAACTATGTTAATGTTATGTAAAGTTGTGACTGTTTTGTTATATTTTGAGCTATAAATCTTGGATGTATTGTAAGATTTGATGATGTTTTTTGATGTATGTTCCTTGAGGGTGTTGCAAGGTGTTAATTGGCAGTTTTACAATGGATTTTCTTGCATGATTTTATCTCTATATTTCATGGTTTTATACTACCATTACACACCCGCCAAGTGTTTGATAAGTGTCCAGTTATAGTTTCTTAAGGAATTGAAGGTCCAAAGTATGAGGTATGATATGATTGATGTTATGATGATGAAAGAAGCTTATGTATATGATATAATCTATGTAAAGTGTTGCATTAGACCATGCCCGATCTGGGGCGAATAAGAGCACAGTTAACCTTGTCGAGGGATTTGTACCTTGATAATCGAGGTGGGGGTTCGTACTCATCAGCCATGTGAGGGGTTTGTACTTTGCTGCCAGGGTGATAAAGTGGAATTATCATCAACCATGTGAGGGTTTTGTACCACACCACCAGGGTGATGGCGTAAGACCATCATCAACCAACCAAGGGGTTTGTACTTTGAAAATCTAGCTTGGCCTCTTCTACACATATGATACCCTATATGAGTATGAGTTACTTAAGCATGTTTTACTTGAGCATCGGTCATTCATGCCATATTGTTATATGATGTCTATTGCCTACTGTTATGCATTTTGACTATGATGCCTATCTCTTGTGGCATGCATCCTACATACTTAGTATATTCAAACGTACTAACGCATGTTTTTGCCTACATGATATCACCATGTAGGAAATAGGTGCCCAGGTTAATCATCCTCCTCAATGTGGCTAGTTTGGTACTACTCAAGCTAGTTGGTGAGTCCTCCATTTTGAGGATGTTTATCTATGTCTTCTCTTATTATGTATTAATACACTCTTCTTTATGTTCCATTTTGACTATGAGGGTGAGCCCGATTGCTTTGTCTTAGCCCCTGCTCTTATCTATATAGTAGAGGTGTTTGTTGGATGTGCTATGTATCTATGATATGAGCTTGGGCTCTTTGTCACTTGATTATGATGTAATGCGAGCTTTCCTCTTAGTCCCTTTTGCCCCAATTCTTACTCTTTATGTCTTTTATAAGCTTCGTCGACCAATGATTTGTAATGATAAGTAAAGAGGCCTGTTTAGGGTTCCTTCGGGATCTCTGTTTGTCGTGTTACATCTAGGCCCTAGGCTTAGGTTGTGACATGCAAGGTGAATGATTTACAATCATGTTTTACTTCAAGCATTGACCATACATGCTATATTGAGATCCTACTTATCAATTGCTTATGACTATGCATTTTGAGTATATTTTCTTATGTCTTGTTGCATTGTAATACTTAGAACATTCATATGTACTAACACATACTCTATGCCTACATGATGTTACCATGTAGGGGCCGGAGCACCACTTGATCATCCTCCACATGGCTAGTAGAATCCGTTGAAGCAAGCTTGCTATATTGAGACTTCTTTTGTCAAACATCTATTGTTATGAGGGTGAGCCTGAAAAGTGTCTTGGCCCCCACTCCATTCTATGTTAGAGCTGCTGTTGGAATATTATGATGTATTTACGCTATAAGCTTGACTCTTTATGCTTTTGTGATTATCAAAAACTTCCCTTAATCTCTCTTCCCTTGTTTTATACCTCTTGTTGTTGTTTACTTTGCTTTCGCAACTAACGATGTGTGATTGATATATTAAGAGGCTTGTTTGGGTCCCTTCAGGTTCCCATTCGACGGGTCACGTCTAGGCCCTAGGCTTGGATCGTGACACCTATTTCCTTTATACTTGTTTTTCAATTCTAATCTTTATTATATCTTTGAGTAGTATATATTATGTTTATACAGAAGCTCATCTCATTATGCTTTAATTATTTTTGAATTTGTATGTTTATACATTTTTCCATTAATATTTTCATTTCATGCAGCACCTATCTCCTATTGACCATCATAAAAGACACCTTTTTCCTAGCAACATGTACCCCTTCCCTTTCATCTACCTTTATGTATCCAACCTTTCCCTAACCAAAAAAAGCTAAATAAAATTTGTTGTTGTAAATTAGTATCGTTAGTAATTTGACAAGTGTGTAAGAGTGTCATATTTCTCGAAAGGAAAACCTTTCTTAGTCTATGTCATGTAAGTTTTTACATTTTACTTCCTGTTTTCTCTCAAAAAAATATGTTGTAGTGTGTACATTATGTTTGAATTTATGTTGTCATGTTTAGTATGTTATCTTATGTTCAATTTATGAAGTATCGTATATATTATGTTCAAGTTGTGCTTAAATATCATGTATATTATATTTGATGATTTTTTACATGTAATCTTACCCCTAGTATATGGTCAGCCTCTTAACTGCTTAATAATAACGATGGACTAACCTGTAAATTTCTAGAATGTTAAGGATTTAATATCTGAAAAACTTTCAAAGACAGATTAATTGCCCTATCCGGGGTGGGGTTAAAAAAGAAATTATTAAGTATATAGAAATTAGAAATTAGAAAACGTAGGAGTTTTCTGGCTTATGATGTACACGAGAGAGGGAATAACAAGTAGGACTAGTTCAATATTTAACAACCAAAAATATAATTTTATACATTTTATAAATTTTTTCGTTATTTCATAAATTTTCACCCTTATTTTAGGATATTATAGGAACTGGTAGAAATAATATCTAGACTAGAATACAAGTTACTAGAACACCTAAAATCTATAAATATTTTATAGAAATTCTATAAGAACACAGAGATTTGCTACAATAATCTGTCTAAAATACTGGTTTTATTATAAGGAAGTAAATCAGTGAAGACAATTAATACAACTAGAGAAAGCATTAAGTACATATATACAAGTAGTAGAAGCAATGGACCTAACTGACCCAATAGTACGTAGGCTCTTAGTCTAGAAATTCTAAGTGTGTTAAGGTGGGAACGAGAAGGTATTAGATGAGACATAGAAACTTAAACATAGAAAATAAAATTTCAATAAAAACTTTGTAAAGTAACCACTCCTTTAGGATAAAAGATATCTTATTAAAAATATTTGACAACAATAGATCTCCTTAAGAATCTTGAGTATTTAGACCTAAGAATTCACCCTGAAAATCAATTGAGAATATTAAAAGAGAATACAGTGATAATGTGTAATTCTAATAGAGGGGAACAAATATTACATTTTGAGGACAAACAATATAATACATTTATAGACTTAATCATAAGTTTCAGCTAAAAGGCTCAAAAAAATAATAAACCTATAATAAGACAACTCGATCTAATAGAGGATAATCAAAACAATTAGAAAAAGATATTAGACAAGGTAGAACAAAACTTTGATTTTCTAAAGTCGCAAGAATTGGAAATAAATAGAAAAATTCAAATATTTGAATAATAAGTTTAGTATAGGAAAAAATACCTACTAAGGTCGAAATAGAAAATTAGCCAGGGCAATAACAAAAGAACCCAAAGAATTATAAGTCAAAACAATGCATTTAGTAACAAAAATAATAGGGCAAGTAGTAGCAGTAATTATCGAGATTAACAAATTAAAAAGCAAAGTACAAAAGCTTGAAGAACTCTCTCTGTTATGAATGATCCAGACTCAATTTATGCAAAGGCGCAAACTTTTACATCACAACTATAAATTGATCCTAAAGGATTTTAAGATTATTTACTCCAAAGCAATTTCGGTCAAGTTATTATTAAACAAAATAATACTATAATAACATAATATCTAGAGATAAATATAAAAATAGATAAATTTATTAAAGCAAAGCATGAAGTAATAGAACAACCAAGGAATACTAAAGTAGAGGAATTAGTAGTCCAGTTAAAAATGTCGAAATAACACCACAAAAAGACAAACCAAAGCTGACTAGAAAATCTCAACTATAGACCTTTTTCAGGTAGGACAAGAACAACTGAAGAATGACCAAGAGCAAACTTTTTTAGATAATAAAATAGGAAATAACCTGATAACAAGAATTCCATCACAAAGTAAACAAGAAAGTTGAAATCAAGAATTAAATCAGATAAACGACATAGATAGGATTAAAGAATCTTCAAAACAACCAGTTAAAATTATTAAATCCTGAGACGTTGTGTGATACAAAATGCTTCTCAAAAAATACTCAACTATATAAATATTATAGAGAAAAACAATTGTCATCCATAGGAAATGAGACAATGATTATACATTTAATTAATCCAGAATCATTTAAATGGGTAGCTAATACCAGGATGACTCTAATGCACCTGGGACTAATTGTAATTTGATTAAAAGGACTAACTAGAAATAACTTACGGACTACAGTGTTAATTGCTATATGTGATGATAAATGATTTGATCGAAAGAAATCCATCATAGGACTAACCGAGGTTGATATTACTAACAATAGAGGAATATTCTTGTCATGGGCCAAGCCTAGGGCCAAGATGTGACACAGCGAATTGGAACCCGAAGGGACTCAAACAAGTCTCTTAGCATATCAGTCACACATCCTTAGTCGTGGAAGCAAAGTAAACAACAACAAGAGATATAATAAAAAGGAAAGTGGGACTAAGAAAAATCTTTGATAATCATTAAAGTATAAAAGAGTCAAGATCAAGCATAAGTACATCATAATATCCAACAAAATCTCTAACTTGGAATTGAGCGAGGGCCAAGACACTTATTGGGCTTGTCCTCATAGTAGCAAGTGTTCAGCATAATAAAGTCTCAAAATATCAAGAATAATGTAGATAGTGTCCTCAAGCTTGAGGACTCACTCATGCTTATCTCTGAAGTACCAAAGATGATCAAAAGGTGCTCTGGTCCCTATATGGTAATATGATGTAGGCATAGAATATGCGTTAGTATGTTTGATTGTACAAAGTATACGGGATGCAATGCAACAAGAGTCATATGTCATAATAACAAGATGCTTAATCATAATCAAGGAACATAAACTCAATATGGGATTATATACTCAAACCCTACACAAACATGTATGAAATGGGCCAAATAGCCACACACTTACCTTACGGCATGACCTTTTCGGAGAGTGTTACCAATACCCCTACCTTACGATATAGTCTTTTTGATAGATAGTATAAGAAGTCTCCTACTTTATGATATAATCTTTTAGGTAGGAGCCATGATTTATTGTACCTTACGTCATGACCTTTTCGGTAGGTATTATAAGATGTACTTACCTTATGATATGATCTTATCGGTAGGGACCATGATTTAGTATACCTTACAGCATGGCCTATTTGGTAGGTATTATAAGATGTCCTTACCTTACGATATAATCTTTTCGGTAGGAGCCATGAAAATAGCTCATCAAACCATCACATTCAAGTATCAAGAAAGGACTTCACATTTCCCAAGAACATAACAAAATAATCACTTGTAACGTTATAGGTACTTTCCATGAACTTAATACATGGTTGGAATCCCTTAATCATCATGAAGTCATTTGACTTGTAAATCATGTAAATAACTTGAGAATCGTGGTCATGTAATTTCATCATACACTTGGTGGGCACATAATACTTGTTCAAAATCATGTAACTCAAGATTATAACAAGAAGAGTAAATCAATTCAAAATCAACCCACCAACATTATAACAAAACCCTATTGGGTATCATGAAATCCGTCAATATCTCCTATCAGGCACACATTTTGAGATATATGAAAAATTACGATTATGGACATTTCGAAGAACATTTTTAGGGTATTTTAATATCTCTCCCTTGGGAACATTCATCCGCGAATGTCAAAGAAACATGCATAAGAGAAGTAATCATGAAGATTTCAGCCTGACATGGATACAACAAATATGCTTAAACATCATCTTAATAAAGTCACAATAAATATCAAAAATCACTATAAAATCATTACAAAGAACATGAATGCATGCAAAAATGTCATGAGGGCTGAAACTTAATACTTGAAATCACAGAAAGGACTTAGTTTGCTTTCTTAAGCTTGAATAGAATGAAAGAGGTACAAATATCTCCTCTTCATGTCCACTCCGGCTTTCTATGTGGCACTTTCAACCTATTGATTCCTCCAAAGAATCTCGACGGATGCTACATCTTTATTCCTCAATCTTCCCACATGTCTATCCAATATCTCCACCAAACCTCCTCATAGGTCAAAATATCCTCTATACACCCACTACCTCTAAGGGCACTATAGCAATTGGTTCACCCACACACTTTCTCATTATCGACACATGGAAGACCAAATGAACCATATTCATCTCTATAGGCAACCATAATTCATGTGCAGCCTTACCAACCCTTCTCAAAATTCTACAAGGACCCACAAACCTTGGGCTCAAATTAACTTTCTTAAACTAGATCATACCCTTCATAGGTGAGACTTTAAAGTAAACCCAATCATTAACATCAAGCACACATAGCCTACCTTGGTACCTAAGGACCCCATCTCCCCCTTGGGAGAAAACATCCACCTTACTAACCTTCAACAAAGCCTTCAATTCTAGCAAGATGGGGTCAAGGTCTTGGTTTGACTTGATTTCCTCAACCAAGAAGATTTGGAACCATCAATAATCACTACACCACCAATTCAACTTCACTTAACCTAAAACCTAACCTAGCTAACCGATGCACTTCTCTAGCCACCTCTTTGTTACCCAAAACTCAAACTTTTCATATTTAGCAACAACCTTTCATCCCTCAAAATTTGCAACAACACCATCAAATGATTTACTAACCTTTTTTATTATGGGAACAAATCTGTATATCATCAATAAAGACCACCACAAACAGGTCAAGGTAGGGTTTAAAGACCCTATTCATGGGACCCATAAATATTATCGGTGCATTAGCCAAGCCAAAAGACATTACCATAATTTCCAAAATGCCCATACCTAGTCTGAAAACTCATTGAGAATATCACACTTCATCACTCTTATTTAGTCGTATTCAGACCGAAGATCAATCTGACAAAAACGACTAGCCCCTAACTGGAAGGACATCCTCATTGACCACGAGAACCCACTCAATAGGAATGTCCTTAGACTCATCATTTCTAAACCTTGCAAGAAGGTAAATGCAATCCTTAGAAATCAATTTGGGTCCTAAGACAATAAATGAATCTACTCTTAACTACCACATTACAACTTTTCCACTCAAGGATAGGCTATTAGGGAGTTGGAGTTTAACCTTATGGATTCTATAATCAATAGAAGCATAATATGAATGCAACCAATCCATCCTAAGAATGCCATCAAAATCCACCATGCCAAGTTGAACAAAATAACAAGACAAGACTACAAAACTTCTAACAATAATCAACTCACCAATGGGGGTAGACACCTAAAAGGTTCATATAGCAATTTGGGACACACATGAAGCTTATTAACAACAAAAGGAATAATGAAAGAAATAGTGGCACCCAAACCTATCAAAGTATGCACATCAAAATCAAAAACCTTTAACATACTGACAACATCGGGCACCTTATCCCCTCCTTGCCTTCCTTGAAGAACATAGAATCGATTATGTAATGAAGCGCCCCCTTGTTGGCCTTCTTGAGCCCTTTGATCAACGTAACCATCTTGCCTTTATGGTCGACCCTCTTTACCCTTGTTCTAAGAATATAGACAATCCAGAATTTTGTGACCCATCTCACCATAACCAAAGCATGCACTCGTGTTCCCCCAACATGTGTCACCATGTTTCCTCTCACATTTTGGGCATCTAGGATGATACACCCCATCACCACCTTCTTGTAGCCTTGGTTTAAGCACCACATCCTTATCAACCCTCTTATTTGGAGCACTAGAGGATCCTTGGACTTGATACTCGGGACCTTGTTGAAACCAGTCACCATCAATTGAGCCCTCTTAGTCTCCCCACTTATCCTCTTCCTAAGTTTGTGCCCCTGAAGTTGTTTGTGTAGGTCATGTGACGAGACAAATCCATATCACTTACAAGCATCACTCTACTGAACTCTTCATTTACCTAGTCGGACACCCTTGACACAAACTTGTTCATTCTTGATCTAGGTTCGGCAACCAATGTGGAGCATACTTAGAGTGATTGTTGAACTTGATGGTATACTCCCTCGCACTCATGGAACCTTGCTTAAGATTCATGAACTCCATCATTTTAGCCTCTCTCAACTCAATAGGGAAGAACCGATTGAGGAAGGAGGCCTTGAGCTCCTCCCAAGGAATAGCATCATGATTTCCTCTCTCCATCTTCCATTACACAAACAAAATTTTAGCCACACCTTTTAGTTGGTAGGCTACTACCTCCACCTTTGAAATGCCCCAAAACCCCCCAAAAATATGCCACCAAAATACCCATAATCGTAGTTTTCATATACCTCAATATCCGTGTGTGATATCAAAACTTCGGCTTCATATTCGTGATCAGGGGGAAAATTGAGTCGGAAATAGGTATAACCCCTATTTTAGAGAACCATAGTGAAAATTTATTTTTACAAAGTTGTAAATTCCAATGAGGGTCCACACCCTGGCCGCGATGCGCCAAGGCTGCCAGTGTTATTTTGTGCCTTAAAATCCTATTTCGGCCTAAGGCCTTGGGGCCTTTGGCCCATTCCCTCCTGTGCATAAAAAAACCTATACTTAGCCATTTTTCAACTCTATATCACTCAAGACATTTTCAAAACCCTCTCTAACACTTATCCAAATATTTCACCCAAATTCAAGTATCCCAAACTCATCTCTAGATCTCAAGAATTTCATTCAAGCTTCAAGTTCTCATTCAATCTTCATCAAGGAAGTCCCCAAGTCTGAGGTATGTGAGTTTCAACCATTGGGTCCTTTCACCCATGGCGCCCAACCTTATTTTTTATATAAATTTCATATTTTCAAGTTTGATTATCTATGGGAATCTCTTATTATGAAATTTTATTATAAACTATGTTCGAGTTTCATGAAATACTGATTGTTTATGCATGTTTTGAGCTATGAATCTATGAGCTGTTATGAGATTTATTGAGGGGTTTCAAGCTATCTTGTATAAGGGTTTTACTAGGTCTCGGTGGGTTGATTTACATTGAGTTTTCTCACATGATTTCGCTCTTGAATTGCATGAATTTGAACTAGCATTACATACCCGCCAAGTGTTTGATAAAATGTCTTGTAAGGGATACATGAGTTATTGTTGATCTATTGCATGACTTATAAGTTGCATGACTTTATGATAATGAAAGGAATGTATGTATGTGTCACAACCCAACCCAGGGACCATGATTAGTGCCAATTGGGCACCCAGACAAACACTAAACCAGATTCCCAACTATAATAGCTAAGGAATTTATCAAAATTTTGACAGAGTTTCCTCTGTTTTACTAACTAACCACACATGCAAACAGCAATCCCAGCATTCAGCAAACATCAATACACATATATATGTGGGCCAACATAGTCACCGCTGTGGTAGAACCGCCCAACAAATGAATCATACATATGTAGTCATACCACACGTAACATCCCATACCCACATGTATCCACAGACCCCTAAACATATAAACTGAATCATGGGATGGGACAGGGCCTCGTCATACACTCAAATATACATAAATGCAAAATACAAAAGTAAGTGTACATGTATATACCCAAAAGTCTGCTCCTGAGGCAGAGAGAGCACTTCAACAGTGGACGTAGATCCTAAGAAAATGGCTCTCTAACTTGTACGTTGGTACCTGCGAGCATGAAATGCAACCCCCCCGAAGGAAGGGGGTTAGTACAAAATACATACCAAATATGTAAAGCAGAAAGTACAAAATAAAAGTGAGAGTAATATTTCAAATGAAAATATATGAGTCAAACCTATATCCAAACATCAAAATAATTCTTTATTTAAAATATCAAAATAATGCATACCGGACGGGAACGATGGCGATCTCCAAACTTGCCCCATACCACAGCATAACACCAGAAATTTCAAATCCCCAAATCTCCAACACAAGTCCCAACTATAGTATAGGTGAGCCGAGGTGACGGTGCCACACACTCACATCATAGGATAGGTGAGTCGAGGCGAACAGAGGCCAAGCACTCATGGGGCAAAGGGGCCCAGCACCTACACATTATGATGGCAACATATCCCAAGCCCAGCTTCTTATTTCTCTAAACTAAGCAAAGCTGGCCCAAGGGTAAACCGACTCATCGTATCCAACCTACTTCGACATATGTATATATATACATATATACATATAGTTATACATAAGAATGATAATAATCAGCCCAGGAACCGGTGAACGATATTAAAATGGCACGAATAGAGTCGTAAGAATCATATGCATAAAAACTAGTTCCTAAAAAAAATTAGTAATATGCAAAATGTTCATTTTTGAAATCAAGAAGTTATTCATTTATGAATTTTGTCAAAGTTGCTCAAATTTACCCATAAAGGCGATTTCAAAGGAACTTACTCAGTTTCCATCTGCACATTACTAGAATAGGCTTCACGACAATTTTTAAAATGATTCAGAATTTCTATCGAGAGTTGTACACATTAGTAATTTAGAAACGATAGAACCCATAGTTTTCCAAACTATTTAACTCTCAATCAAATGAACACCATTCATGGATTCTAAGGACTCAAAAGTTAATGATGAAGTGAATCTAGCACAAGAGTGGCAAGGAATGCACATAGATCCCATTTAGGCTTCTCGTCGAAAGTTACGGGCATTTGCGCCCTCTAATTAAATACATTCTCTCAACATACTAAACCATTTCACACTTTTACAACTTGCGGGCTCTACATAACCGAGAGTCAAAATATAAATATAATTTTTATAAAGGTACCAAGGAGTGAACATAGGATATATTTGGACACAAATTGTGAAGAAAAAGTAATTTTTCAAACATAAGACATATTTCCTTTTCAAACATAAGACGTTGACCAAACTTAATTAATTTATGCCAAGAGATAGAAGTTTTTACATACCTCGATTCATTCACCAAACTAACTCCAATGCAAGACCAATCCAATTTATGCTTTCGGATGTCCCACGTCTGCATGAATCACAATAACTCCAACGATTAATAACCACATCGGGTCATAAATCCTAACTTTTTGTTCCAAATTTTATAAAAATTTCGGCAGCATCTCCCCTTATAATACACCGCCTCGAGAATTCCACTCGGCTCAAATAACCAATCAACAATAACAACAACAACAACAAAAACAACCTATAACATCAACAAACTATCTCCAATGCCATCACAACGTCAAAAAAAAATATCACAAAACGCTATTATGGCATACTTAGTAAAACAGGGCAACATACATATAAATATACATCTACCAAATTCAACCCTTACTATATACTCCAAGGACTGTAATACCTCACTCCAACTACCAATGCAAACCCCCAACGTTAAAACATAACATTACACTTCCAACGGGGCTCCAATTCAAGCTAACCTCATGTATACATTCACATAGTTTCCCAACACTTCTTTCACCCCACAAGAACTATTTTCATGACAAATAAGCACAA
>JAOTQJ010158962.1:0-28712 GCA_025642045.1 Solanum sejunctum | reverse complement strand
ATTTTTAATCCAATCGAGGACTTCCGACTCAAACTTAATTATGCACGCCAAATTCACTTGATACTCTAATCATGCACGATAAATATACTTAAGTTTAAATTACACGACATCCACAACAATATTTCCCAATTGGATAATTATTCTTATTTTAAAGAAATCCGGGGTCTAACAATTTCAGTCCAATACTTTCATGTCTTAGGCCTAAGGGTTCCCATAATTGAAAATACCTATACTTAGCCTTATTTCACCCTTATATCATCCTTAACATTCCCCAATACTCGCTCAAACATTTAGACTAATATTTCTCTCAAGATTCAAATCCAAAACTCAAGATCAATCTTAAGGACTTCATTCAAGCTTCAAGTCTCCATTAAAGTCTTCTTCAAGATTTTTTCCAAAGCTAAGGTATATGGGTTTCTTTGATGGGTTCCTTTTATCCATGATACCCAAGCCTCCTTTTAATCAAATTTCATGATTTAAAGTTGATTTACAAATAGGTCTTGCATATTATGAAATTCACTATACACTATGTTAAAACTATGTGAAGTTGTGACTGTTTTGCTATGTTTTGAGCTATAAATCTTGGATTTTTTGTAAGATTTGATGAAGGGTTTTGATATATATTGCTTGAAGTGTTTCAAAGTGTTGATTGATAGTTTTACAATGGATTTTCTTGCATGATTTCACTCTTGAATTGCATGGTTTTACACTAGCACTACCACCCACCAAGTATTTGATAAAATATCCGGCTAGGGTTTCATGAGAAATTGAAGGTCCAATGCATGTCTTATGAGTTGAATGGTGTTATGATAAGTATATGATGACTTAATGATGATGACAAGGATGTCTATATGAGTTGTTTCGTGGGAAGGTACCTATGGGTTTGCATGTATATTGTTGGGTTGTTATGTTTATTGTGTTCTTAGGAAAATGAGGAGTTCTTTCTTGATGATTGAAATATAATGGTGGGGTGAGCTAGTTTTAATGATTCCTAAAAGGCCATGTTGTAAGCTAGTGACTAATGATTCCTACCAAAAAGATTATATCGTAAGGTATGGACACCCTACCAAAAAGGCCATAGCGTAAGGTAGAATAGCTAATTGTGCCTACCAAAAACATTATGTCATAAGGTATGGACATCCCACCAAAAAGTCTATGCCATAAGGTTGAAGGACTAAAGGTTCCCCACAGAAAAGATAGTATTGTAAGGTGTAGACATTCTATTAAAAAGGTAATTTCGTAAGATAGAATGAATCACGTTATCTATAAAAAGATGATATTGTAAAGCAAGGGACTTATTAAACTACCTCCCAAAAAGACTACGTTGTACGGTAGGGTTATTGATAACATTCTCTGAGAAGGTTATGCCGTAAGGTGAGTGGATATCATTTGGCCCATTTCATGAAAGTTGGTACAAAGAGGTTTGAGTATGTTTCCAATATTGAGTTTACGTTCCTTGTTCATGATTTACAAGCATGTTTTTACCTTAGGCATTTTAATGCATGTCATATTGACGTTATACCTATCCTTTACTTTTGATTATTCATTTCGATTATGTTGCCTATCCCTTACTACCATTGCATCCCATATACTTAGTATATCCAATCATACTAACACATATTTTATGCCTACATGATGTTACCATGTAGGAACTGGAGTTCCTATTGATTCTTCTTGTGGCTAGACGGATTGTTCAAGTTAGCCTTTGGTGAGTCCTCCAATCCGAGGATGTTGGTATATGTTTCTCTTATTATGTATTGAGGCACTACTTTTTATTGCTTATGTTGACTATAAGGGTGAGCCCGGTTGTATATCTTGGCCCTCGCTCTTATCTATGTAGTAGAGGTGTTATTGGACATGTGGTGTAATTATGCTATGAGACTTGACTCTCTTGCTTATTGTTGTTATGGTATCAAAGATGTTACTTAGCCCCTTTTTCCCCTTTTATATATCTTCTGTTATTGTCATTTTAATTGCTTTCATACCAAGGATGTGTAATGATATGCAAAGAGGCTTGTTTGCGGTTCCTTCAAGTTCCCTATTCACCAATCACGATTAGGCCCTAGGTTATTGTTATGACAATGATAGTATCAGAGCAGTAGGTTGATAGATCCTCAGAGTCCAACATACCACGTCGATAGAGTCTTATTCATAGTTATGTTATGCACCATAACTACGAGTAGGAGGCTATGAGATATTTTATGAAATGTTTCCTTTTTTCATAGTCTTTGTCATTCTTTAGAAGTTAGATAGGTCTTTCCCCTCTAATGAATGTTCTTTTTTCTTATCGTTGATCATGCTTCTTCGAAGAGGAAGGCAATGGAAGGTTAGTTGAAAGTTTTGATGTGATGGATTTGAATTTCACTATGTCTCTCATTATTTCTTTTCGTTTCTAGTAGGCTTCTAGTGTGTCCAGGTTGTGATGTGAACCTTTGGTATTTACCCCTTGGTTGGATATATTATTGCTAGAAAGTTTATAGGTATTGATCCATGTTTATATTGCATTAGGTCCTCCTTTGTGTCTTGTTGGAGTTAGCATGGTAGATTTTGACGTCATACTATGGATAGAATGGTGGCTTGCATGTTTTATCATCATGAATGGTAGGACCTGTAGAATTAGATCCAGATTCCCTAATAAATCTATCCTTGAGTGGAAGAGTCTTGATGTGGTGGTCAAATGATAGGCGGGTAGGTCCATTTCATGTTTGAAGGTACAATTGATCTCAAAGGGGTTGCATGTGTCATCATGTGAGAATTGGATGTGTTGAACCTAAGTTGCTTTGTTATAGAACTATTTTTGGTGGTAAATAAGGCCTTAAATGTCCCTTTTTGATATTTTAGTTTGTGGTCGTGTCCTTGGTTGATTACTGCACCAATTATTCCTACAATTCTCATGAATAAGGTCCTTTAGCCCTTACTCTAATAGACTTATTATGGTTTTGGTGATGATATCATGGTTTGTTTTCCCTAATGAGGTAGTGCGTGTGAGTCCTTTGAGGGTAGTACAACAAAGTTTAAGGAACAAGGTTGGATGGTAAATAGGAGGAATGGCGATTTTGGTTGTAAGAGGTTGCCTTTCGAGGTCGTGTGATGTCGGATGATGGTATTATGGTGAACCCTAGTATGACAAAGGTGATTAGAGATTAGCCTTGTTGAAACATATAAAGGAAATATGAAAGATATATTTCTAAAGGTTATTTTACATTGTACATGTGAAGCCCTTTATATAGGCTAGAACAAAGAGTATGATATTTAACTTAACCAATGTGGATATATTTTCTTTCCCATTTCTATACAAATAACACTCCCCCTCAAGTTGGGGTGTACATGTTAAATAAAACTAACTTGTTACAAATATAAGAAATATGACTTCTTCTAAGAGGTTTTTTAAAGATGTCAACAAGTTGTTCTTCAGAGCGAATATGAACTGATCGAACGTCTCTACCGCGTACTTTCTCAAGAACGAAGTGATAGTCTACTTCAATATGCTTTGTTCATTCATGCAAAAATAGATTGTTTGTAATATACATAGCAGATTAATTATCACAACAAAGAGTAGATGCTTCTATCGTGGGTAGTCGAATATTCGATAATAACATCCAAACCCATTGTAATTCTCCTGTCACATTAGCCATGGTACTATACTCTGCCTCCACACTAGTGCGTGAAATTACAAATTATTTCTTGATCTTCCATGATATATAGTTCTCGCCTAGGAAAACACAATAATCAGTAGTGGATTGGCTATCCATAGGACAACCTACCGAATTAGCATCTAAATATCCTATTACCTTTAATAAATTCGGATTAGAATACCCAGATAATTGGAGATGACCTTGATTGCGAAAGATCAATCCTTGTCCAGGGGCTCCTTTCAAATATCGAATAATCTAAAGGACTGCTTGCTAGTGAGGAATACGAGGGGCACCCATGAACTGACTAACCACACTAACAGCAAATGAAATATCTGGTCGAATAATGGTAAGATAATTTAACTTACCCACTAGTCTCCGATATTTCTTTGGATCATGCAGAAGATCTCCTTTCTCATTATCAAGTTTCCCAACGGGAGCCATGGGAGTATCTATAGGTTTGCAATCCTGAAGTCTAGCATCTGCTAATATATCAAGCGCGTACTTCCTTTGGGAAAGACCAATGCAAGCATTAGAGTAAACAACCTCAACTCCAAGATAGTAGCGAAGCCGACCCAAATCTTTTGTGTTGAATTTTTGTTGTAAGAATTGTTTGAGTCGTTATATGCTATTACTATCACTTCCAGTAATAATGATATTATCCACATATACTAAAACAATAACACAACCAGCTTTGGAGGACATACTAAAGATAAAATGGTCAACACTACATCTTTGCATGCCAAAAGAAACCACTGCATCACTAAATCTTCCAAACCAAGCACGAGGAGCCTGTTTTAAACCATAAAGTGCTTTTCTCAATTTGCACACTTTCTCCCCCTAAGAAATAAATCTTGGTGGTCTCTCCATATAAACTTCTTCTTATTAATCACCATGAAGGAATGCATTTTTCATGTCTAATTTATCTAAAGTCCAGCGAAAGCGAGAGGCAAGAGAGATAAGTACACAAACAGAGGGGATTTTGGCTACAGGAGAGAATGTCTCATTATAGTCAATAACATAAGTCTAAGTGTAGCCTTTATCAACAATATGAGCTTTTAATCGTTCAACAGTGATATCAGCATGATACTTGATGATAAATACCCAGCGACAACCGACAACTTGTTTGCCTTGAGGTAAAGAAATAAGATCCCATGTCTGATTGGCTTGTAAAGCCTCTATCTCTTCAATCATAGCATGAGTCCAACCAGAATGAGCCAAGCCCACCTGCACTGTACGAGGTATGTTGATAGAGAAAATGGAAGACACAAAGGAAAACATATTTAGAGAAAGATTAGCAAAGGATACAAAGTAAGAGAGAGGATATCAAGTACTTGCACGCGATCTAGTACAATGAGTAATAGAACTCACTAAAGATTCAGTATTCTCAAGATTAATAGGACTGAAGACTTCAGCAGATGGTGGTGGAGCGTGATGCTGTGGATCAGGTTATGCCAGAAGATTATATCTAGGAACTACTCGAGGTCGCCTTGTATATATTTGCCAAGGGAGTGGCTCCAAGGAGATAGGAGTATTGTCTACATTATTTAGCTTAGCTGGATCAGTTTGAAGTGAATAATCTGATATGATAGAAGTAGATGAAGATGTGGAATTATAATAGGGTTGATCCTAAAAAAAAATCACATAAGCAGAGACGATAACCTGACGCCAACTAGGACTATAACAAACATATCCCTTTTGAGTGCTGGAGTAACCAAAAAATACACATTTTTTACCATGAGGTGATAATTTATCGACTCTGGGTACTAGATAATGTACAAAAGAAATACATCCAAATATACGAGGATGAATAGACCAAAGAGGATGATCTGGATGAAGAACAGTATAAGGAGCAGCACCTTTCAACATAGATGAGGGTAGATGATTAATGATATAATACGATGTTAGAAGTGCATAACCCCAAAAATGTTTTGGCATATTTGTATGAACAAGTAAACAACGAGCAACATCCAATAAGTGATGATTCTTGTTCTCTACAACCCTATTTTCTTGAGGGGTATGAGCACATGAACTTTGTTGGAGAATTCCATGCGACTCCAAAATAGGGATAAACTAAGAAGTTGAAAAGTACTCACGAGCATTATTAGTATGTAAGCATTTAACTGAAACACCATATTGATTAAGAATTTCATGATAAATGACTGAAAATGATTGAAAAACTTTAGTGTGATCTTTTATTAGATATAACCAAGTTGTGCGACTATAGTCGTCAATAAAAGTTACAAAAATTTGACTCTAAAAGAAGACACACGACACGGACCCCAAACATCAGAGTGGACTAACTCAAAGGGTTTGAAAACTCGACTTTCATTGCGAATGGGAAAAAACACACGGTGATGTTTACTTAATTGACATGTGGCACAATGAAACTTAAGACTTGATGGTGATATGAATGATAATTGTTGAAGAACGTATATTGATGGATGACCAAGGTGACAATGAAGTTGGTAAGTATTTGTAGAGTGCTTAGCAGAAGCGGCGAGTACCAGATTCTGACACAATAAATAAAGACCCCCAGACTCACGCCCACCATCGATTTGGCGTCCAGTCTTTTGATCCTGAAATATACAAGATGTAGGGGAAAATAATGTAACATAGTCAAGATTACGAGTAAGAGAGCTAACAGATAACAAACTATACAAAAAGTTAGGTACATGGTAAATAAAAGTTAAAGACATAGAGGTACTCAAAGATACAGAACCTGTACTTGCAACTTTGGATCTAGAACCATCAGCTAAGGTGATGGTAGTAGAAGGATTGGGAGAAGTTATCGAAAGAATTTTTTGATCTCTAGTCATATGATGTGTAGCACCAGAATCAATAATCCAAGGACGAGAAGCCGTAGACATAAGACAAGTAGGATCAGGATTATGTCCGTTTTCTAAAGTTACCACTATACTTTGAGGATTGCTAGATTGTCGAGAGTGGATCAAGGCATCATAATCTTCTTGAGATAAAGAAATCATACGCTCACAATCAATAGATGTCTGAAGGGAACGATTGTTGGGACAAAGTTCTAGATGCAGACTATAACAAGTATCAATCTTGTGTCCTGGCTTATTGCAATGAGCACAAATTATACGATCGGTAGTGCTTCGACCGTTGCTCGATCCTAGTCATCCACCAGTAGGTGTACAATCATGACCACGTCCACATCTATTTTTATTTTGTTAAGAATTGACCACCATAGCACTAGTTACTGAAAGGGATGGAGTGGAATCTTGAGCAGGACAACGATCAATTCAAGAAAAAATTTCTTTACTAGATGGAAATGTTCCCTGAGAAGTGATCTGTTGACGAAAAGATTTGAAGTTAGGTCCCAAACATTTTAGGAACAACATAACAAGCATATCTTCTTGACGCTTATTAAGTTCTATAGGATCTGCAGAATAAGGAAGGTAAGATTTTAGCCAATGCGTGAGAGTAGTAAATCTAGAATAGTTATCAGCAGGGGTCATGGTTCCAAGCTGCAGTTCAAATAACTTCTCCCAGACATCACAAGCCCTGCTTATATTATGATTCACAGAATAGATAAGTTCACACTTATATTAAATTTCTTTGGCTGTATCACATTCCACAAGTTGATCACGAATGACGATATCTATACTGCCCCACATCATAGTATAGATGTTAGCATCAATAAATCCGATATAGCTAGTGCTGATTGATCATGTCCATCTGGTCGCTTGTCTACTAGAAAGCTGAGTTATTATATTGCCGTGACATACTTGTGAATCACCTTGGACCAAAATATATAATTTTAACCATTGAATTTGACCAAATTAACTTGCAAAAAAGGGAAAACAAGAGCAGATAATGTTGGAATAGGATGAGGAGCACACTGTGCTGGAGTAGTCTGAGGATAAATAGATTTATCTTCTTACATGGTGGCTGAAAATTAGTGATAGAAAAAAAAGTAGCGATGGTGGCGGGCAGCGTCCAAAAATAGGCAGCAGGTGGCAACAGCGAGCAGCGGCTGGAGACAAGCGGAGGCGGCGGGCAGAGGCCAAAGATACTATCATCTGTGAAATATAATCATCAAAAATAATTTAGATAATTCTTAAATATAAATATCAATTCTGATATGAAAGATAAATTTAAAGGCAATTGTAGAACATACGTCAAAGAAAAATATTTAAGAATGTCTCATGGCTCTGATACCATATTAAAACATATAAAGAAAATATAAAAGATATATTTCTAAGGATTATTTTACATTGTACAAGTGAAGCCCTTTATATAGGCTAGAAGAAAGAGTATGATGTTTAACTTAACTAATGTGAGATATATTTCCTTTCCCACTTCTATACAAATAACAAGCCTAGACCTTGACTTCTTTGGGTTAGGAGCTTCTTGGGTTTAGCAGGCTATTATCAGAGCTTGTGAGTAGGTTCTCTTCTATTACTCCTCCTCTGACTTAGTTGACCCTAAGTAAGGCCATTGTTTTGACCTTTGTTTTGGGTAAAGTGAGTTAATAGGTCCGGAGTTGCTATCTCTTGTGTGATTCCTTTGTGCTAATAGAATTAATGTGCATGTCCCAAATGGTCGCGTAAGTCTATTGTTGCTATAAGAGATCTTTGAGGTTTTCCCCATGTTCTTATTGCATAGAAGTCTTGTCTTGTGACCTTGGATGAACTTACCTTGATGTGTTGGCGGTCCTGAGGTGGTTTTGCTATTTGCGTAGCATGTTTTCGATGAGTGTAGGACCTGTAAGGATGTAATATGATAGGTAAGGATGGGTGATCTATTTGGTAAACTACTATGCCTTAGTCATTTCTCTAAGGTTGATTTGAGGTTTGAGTTTTGTCCCCAAGTGAGTTTGGCGGTAGGTGATATCCTTAAGAGACTTTTTGGACTAGGAGTGAGCATTTCGAATATTGATGGATTTGTTTCATTGGATTATACATTGGTGGTGTTTGTGGGTTTCTTAAATAGGGTCTCAAAACCCTACCGTGATATGTTTGTGGTGGTCTCTAGAGATTAGGTGTTGATTTGTTTAGAGCTTGTGAATTATTTGAGGGTAGTGTTGAAAGTCTTCGAGGATGAGAGATTGTTGCTAAATATGATAGTTGTTCATTGTGGATACCAAGAAGGTGGTTAGAAATCTTTAAGTACTATTAAATGATTAGACATCATTTTTTCCTGGTATGGCTAATATTGCAGTCGGTGCTCTCTATAGCCTAGCATGTGATGTCGAAGGTGGCAAAGAGCAGACTAGTGGGGTCGATTAGTTAGTTATATTAGAAGTTAGGTTGACCAAAGTTGAGCATGGTAGTGTAGCATTCTTGGTGGTTCCAAATCTTCTTTGGCTAAGAGGTCTAGATTAAGCAAGGCCTTGATTTCGCTTTATTACAGTTGGAAGTTTTGGGTGCAAAGATGGTAGAGTGGACGTAGTCTTCCAAGGTGGATATGGTTGTTCATGGCGATAAATAGGATAGATGTTGTTAATGTTGACAAACGAGTTATGGTTGTGAGTCCTTATAGGATGAAGAACAAAGTTGGTAAGGTTGCATAAGTTTGGGGATTACCTATAGATAGGGGTTTTGGTTAGTCTAGTTCTTCATGTTTCTAGGTTGATAGGATGTGTTGGTGACTCTAGTACTATAGAACTCCTTGAGATAATAGTTGTGGAGGATAGTAGAGGTGTTGGATGGATGAGTAGAGAAGTTGATTGATGAGGACGTTGTGTTCGTTAAGGGCCTTTGGAAGAGTCACTATTCATATATGTTTGTTGTGGAGCTGGTGCGGGCATGGAGAGGCAATATCCATATTTCTTTCATTCTATTTAAGCTTATAGTGACATGCCAAGTCCTTTCTATGACTCCAAGTCTTATGTTTCAGCCCTATATCATTCACATGCATCCATGTTTAAGTTGACAAGTTTATAATGATTTTACTCTTATGTTGAAATTTTAAAAATGATGTGATAAAGTGTATTGTTACATTTTTGTTGGGGCTAATCTCATTATGATTAATCTTCTCTTGTATATTTCTTTGACATTTTGGGACGAATGTTCCCAAGGGGGGAGATATTGAAATGACCCCAAAATGTAATGTGCCTCAAAATGCCTAGAATGTTAGATTCCTTATATCTCAAAATTCATGCATGATATCGAAAATACAACTTTATATTCTTGTTCAGGAGGTCAAAATTAGGGGGAAAAGGGTCTAACCTAGATTTTAGAGCGACCATATAAAAATTCAAAAATGGCAAAAAATGCAATTTAAGAGGGTCAACTTTAAAGGGGCATATCTCTTAACACACAAAGAACTGGGTTGGTCAAAACCTGCCAAATTAAAGTTCTTTGAATTAGCTTTCCAAAGCACTTGGTTTCACCTCATTCTGAGTTCAAATGAAGAATTTATTCCCATTTTCATTAAACTCATTTGTGCAGAAATGCAAATTTTAGTGATTAGGCGATGCGAACTTGTGTTATTTTTGTCCTGTATTTTTTATTTCGATCTAAGACTTTCAAGTCTTAGGCCTAACGGTTCCCATACTTGAAAATACCTATACTTAGCCAAAGTACCTATACTTAGCCATATTTCACCCTCATATCATCCTAAACATTCCCTAATACTCACTTAAACACAGACTAATATTTCTGTCAAGATACAAGTCCCAAAGCTTAAAACCAATCTTAAGGATTTCATTCAAGCTTCAAGTCTCCATTAAAGTCTTCTTCAAGATCTTCTCCAAAGTTAAGGTATGTGGTTTTTTTTTCATGATTCCTATCACCCATGGTATCCAAGCCTTGTTTTACTCAAATTGCATGATTTAAAGTTGATTTACAAATGGATCTTGCATATTATGAAATTCACTACGCACTATGCTAAAGTTATGCAAAGTTATAATTGCTTTACTAATTTTTGAGCTATAAATATTAGAACTATTGTAAGATTTGAAGAAGGGTTTCGATATATATTGCTTGAGGGTGTTGTAAGGTGCTTACTGATGGCTTTAGAATGGATTTTCTTGCATGATTTCACTCTTGAATTGAATAGTTTTACACTAGCACTGCATACCCGCCAAGTGTTTGATGAATGTCCAGCTAGGACTTATTGAGAAATTGAAGGTCCAATGCATATCTTATGAGTTGAATGGTGTTATAATGAGTATATTATGACTTCAAGATTATGATAGGGATGTCTATATGAGTTGTTTCATGGAAGTTACCTATGGGGTTGCATGTAGATTGTTGGGTTCTTATGTTTGTTGTGTTCTTGGAAAAATGAGTAGTTCTTTCTTGGTGACTGAAATGTAATGGTTGGGTGACATAGTTTTAGTGATTCCTAAAAGACCATGCTTTAATGTAGATTGACTAATGATTCTTACCAAAAAGATCATATCGTAAGGTATAGACACCTTACCAAAAAGGCCATGTCGTAAGGTAGAATAGCTAATTGTGCCTATCGAAAAGATTACATCGTAGGGTATAGACATCCCACCAAAAAGCCATACCATAAGATTAGAAAGACTAAATATTTCCATTAAAAATATCATATCGTAAGGTGTGGACATTCTATTGAAAAAGTCATGCCGTAATATAGAATGAATCATGTTTCCTACCCAAAATATGATATCGTAAAGTAGGGGACGTCTTATACTATCTACCAAAAAGACTATGTTGTATGGTATAGGTATTGATATATTCTCCAAAAAGTTTATACTGTAAGGTGAGTGGATGTCATTTGGCCCATTTCGTTATGGCTGGTACAAAGGGGTTTAGGTATGTTTCCTATATTGAGTTCCATTCCTTGTTCATGATTTGCAAGCAAGTTTTTACCTTAAGCATTTAATATGCATTTCATATTGATGTTATACCTATCATTTGCTTATGATTATGCATTTCGATTATATTTCCTATCCGTTGTTAGCATTGCATCTCACATGCTTAGTACATTCAAACAAAGTAGCGCATACGTCATGGCTACTAATGTTACTATGCAGGTACGGGAGCTCCTATTGACTCTTCTTGTGGCTAGACGGATTGTTCAAGTTAGCTTTTCGTAAGTCCTCTAATCCGAGGATATTTGGCTCTATTTCTCTTATTATGTATTGAGACACTTTTCTTTATTACTTATGTTGACTATAAGGGTGAGCCTAGTTGTATTTCTTGGGACATATGGTAGAGGTGTTGTGGGACATATGGTGTAATCATGCTATGAGTTTTGACTCGCTTGCTTATTGTTGTTATGGTATCCAAGATGTCCCTTAGCCCCTTTTTCCCCTTTTATATATCTTTCTTATTGTTATTTTAATTGCTTCCATGACCAAGGATATGTAATGTTATGTAAAGAGGCTAGTCTAGGGTTCCTTCAGATTCTCCATTCATTTATAATGACTAGGCCCTAGGTCCCTATCGTGACAATGTATTAGAAGGGGTCATGAATCATGTTGTACTCCTGACCCTATAGTACAGTAAAAATGTCTACATGAAGGGGTCATGAATCATATTATATATCTTACCTTTATGTACAATTTATTATGATGTATTAACTAATGTCTATGTGAAGGGGTCATGAACCATGTTTCAAGTGTTACCCTAATGTACGACTTAATATCATGTACTATCCCCTACCTACTAGATGGGGTGATGGCTCATGCTATACCCTTTGCCCTCTAGTACAAGGTATTTGGATAATCCATTCATGTCACAATAATGTGTGGGACAAGCTATGCAAGTATGATTACTCTCAAGTATGTTACACCTTAGCATTCATCATACATGCCATATTGAGATCACGTCTATTACTAATGATTGTGCATCTTGATTATTATGCTCATGGTTCTTACTTTATTGCATCCCGCATACTTATTATAATCAAAATACTAATGCATGGTTTATGCCTACATGGTGTCACCATTTAGGGATCAGAGCTCCTATCGATCATCTTTCTCCACAAAACTAGTCAGACTATTCAAAGATAGCTCTTGGTGAGTCCTAACATCCGGGGACCATAGCTATTTCCTTTCATGTTATGATGAGACTTCTTCTTTATGATGGATACTTAATATTATGAGGGTGAGTCTAGAAAGTGTCTTGGTCCCCACTCCATTCTATGTTGGAGGTGTTATTGGATACTTTGCTTTGTATATGCTATGAGCTCGACTCTTCCTATGCTTTTATGATTATGAAAGAGTTCACCTTAGTCCTATTTTCCCCTTTTTATTAATTTACTTTTTTATTATTGCTCAATTATGCTTCTGCAACCAAGGATGTATGCATGTTACAATCAGGAGGCTTGTTTGGGTTGTCTTTGGACTTTTTATACGCCGTGTCACATCTAGGACCTACGCTTGAGTCATGACATGGGAAATTCTACAATACACTCTAGGAATGTATTTTATCATACGGACCATAGACAGGTTCGTGAACCAAGTACCCAAATTAGGGCTTTGGTAGTCTATGAGACCAGGGTCTACAGACTGTAAACAATTCTATGGCCTATAATCAAGGTTTCGTAGAGCTCGATACCAATTATTCAACTGACCCAATTAAAGTAAAAAAGGGGGATCAAATAATTACCCCCTATTCTCACAAAATTTCCAAAATACTTGACCCCTTCTCATACCCTAGAACTCGGACCATCGTCTGGCCACCGTCCCCATGTTTCAACAAGTTTTATGACATCACTCCGACAACCTAAGGCTTGTCCCTTATGAATTCCTCCTTTAATATTCCATCCTTTTCCTCAAATTTAGGTAAGTCCTTACCGATAAAACCCTTGTGTTACCGAAATTAATGTAATTACGTTGAAGTTATTGATAGGTAAGTAGACCAATATTGGTGTGTTTGAATTACCGGTTGCCTTTATATAAGCTATGTGTTTTATTTTGATTAAAGTGTTTTCATTGTTATAAATAGTGTAAAATACCAGAATAGGTGTTTGTATGTATTTTTTTAATGTTATTATGAGAAAACCATGTTTTCACATGTCGTTCGAATTGGATGGAAATCATTGCTTGAAAAAAGTGACATATTAATGCATAGGTGTGCTTAATGTTTAACTTTAAAATAGTGTCAGTTTGCGATATGAACATGTAAACTAGAAATCGACGGGGTAGTCTAAAATCATTGCATGTGAGGTGTTTGGGAAGTTGTTGGGTGATGTGCTGTCAAAATACAACACTTTTGATGCTTAAAACTGGAAATTTTATATCTTCTCAATGTAATGTTAGTGGGTTTTATATGTTGTTTTGTGTTTTATTTGCAGGATTGCAGGGCTGACTTTGTTGTTCGGTAGATTACACAGAAATTGCTATTTTTGCTGATGTACGAGCCCCTTTACAGGCCATAGTGCATTCTACGGGCCATGAAGGAAGTTTTGTGAAAAATTCCAGTGAGGAGCTAATTTTTTCAAGTTTGTTATGACTATGTAGATGGATTGTGAACCATTTTACAAGTTGTAGATCCTGTCTCGTGCCCTGAGGATCAAAGAAAAAGGACTTTTTGAAGATTTATCAGACAAAACCCCTTATGGGCCATAGAAATGTCACGCCTAAAGTCTCGTTAAGGCGAACAGGCACTCGTTACGGATAAGACTCGGGAGAACCAACTTGTATCCATGTGCTTTATATATATATTATAAGGTATTTCTTCATTCAACATACCTTTAAGAAGGTGGAAAGTAACAACATGTGAAAAGGGAATACATATGGCTAGGCCGTTAAGGCCACGTTGTCTAAAGTAGGAGACATGACCACACTTTAATTTACATAGGAGACATGTCCACACTTTAATTTACATAGCCTATAAACCCTCTAGATAAGAAAAAGTATCTGATAAGGGTTGGGATAGGCCCCACCTTAACTAGTTGTACAACACAAAAATATAAGCTCTAGACACGCAAGGCTCCGAAGCAACCTGGAGCTTGGTAACAATAGTTGAATATCCTGTACTCCTACTAGGGAGATATACTAGCACCTATACCTGCATCATGAAATATAGGTCCCTTGTAAGGGACGTTAGTATGAGATAATGTACTGAATATATAAGGCAAAATATTGTATATGAAGTAACAACTCAAATAAAACTACGCACTGGTGTAGGATAAGAGACCACCTTTAGTTATAATGTGTGATCATGTACTTTATGTTCTTTTTATTACCTTACCTTTAGTGTATAATCTGTACACAGCATGTAATACAAATGACCAGCTGACCAGTGGTAAATCTATATCAGGATCGCCCCTGGCTAGGCTTTTCCTTTAACCCCTTGGGCCCTCGTGATAGGATCGACCCTGGCTAGATGATTCTTCTACCCCTAGGGGTACTACCCATCAATAAGCAATATACTTTACTTTACGTTTCAATTAACTTTGAGATGATTCTTCTAGTAGTCGTAATAACATATGACACGAAAATAATCACAAAAGACAACACCATAATGAAAGGAGTAAGTTACATAAATAATGAAATACTTAGGAGGTAGAACAACACATGAACTTTATTTAGTAGAACGAACTCGTGTATCTTGGTATCCAAGTATGTATGTAGATTTGAAGGTTAATATGTATGGAACTATATGAACATGTGAGAGAGTTGAGACACGGTTAATAGTTGTGTTGGAGTGGATAAGTGCCTTTATCTGCCAAGGAGGGATCTATGTTTCATGCCAAATAATACGAAACCAAGTAGCCTTACATACCTCGTTATACGACCTAGCTATTACCTCAAGATAATATTTCCTTATTAAAAATATTTATCTGCAACATATTAGGTGATAAAACTAAAATTAGCAGCCAATAGATACATCTTGGTAGCCCAATCTCATAAAAAAAATAACATATGGGCAGCAAGCGGATAATTATAGACCCGAGCATATTCTTTCAACCTTTCCGCCCCTACTCATATTTTCTAATACACATTCTCATATATATATTATGTGAATCCTTTTTTAGTGTCACAACAGTCTTACAACAGCCCGTAAATCACAACACATAACAATTCTATGCAACATACGAATAGGTGGCATAACGTTACATCCCTTCACTACATTTCGACGTCGATAGTTCCAAACATGTTATAACTTTAACCAAATAGTCCCCACCATGAATACACATAAAACCAATCATAAAATAGTTCCAAAACAGTCCTCAAAATAGGTGAATAATGTGAGACCATAATCCTCAATCAATCAGCCCACAAGTTCCTATTACAAGCGCAATTACGATATCATACAAGAACTCACTTTTGCGGACTGTAAAAATGGTGCAGCAGACATTATACATCATTAGCGAACTAATAATCATTAATAAAGGTAGACTTACTTCATAATAAATCCAACGAAAAAGTAAAAAAGCTTCCAAATAAACAAGAAAAATGTACAACAAATTTTGGAACACATGCTATCCAACAATTTCAGCATAAATATAACCAACATAGTCTCTTGTTTTTCATAAGAAAACCATAATACATACATAAGTAAACTTAGTTAACATTTCCTGCAAGGTGTAGGTATTCTCCAAGAACCCTAAAAGTCTCCTTGTGGCTTCTTTGCTAGGTTAAGAAAGACTAGAGAGAACGTTTGTGAAAGCTAATTTTTTTTCCAAGTTAGGAATGACTTAAAGGTGCTACTTGTAAGCCTTTTTAAAGGATACTTTGGCTGACTTTCTTATGTGGTTTAATCATCATATTATTAAGGTGGTGATGCAATAGCTTGTCCCTCACACTTGGTCATAAATGGGTCTCAAAGTTGATGGGCCTTGGCTACGCATTTTCCTAATTCCCCTTCACTTAGTTTGGGCCCAATTAGTCAAGTGGGTTGTGATATACTTGGTCCCTTTTATTATTCATCATGGGATTTAAGTATTGTCCATTCTCAATGGTAAGACATGATCTAAAGTAACACTCTTAACATGGACTTTATTCATAATCGAACTTGGACAGATTCAACGTCGGGCCTCATCTCCATTTAGCTAGCAAATTTAAGCTAAGCAAATAGGTAATTCAACTGCTAGCTTCTTGAGTCCTACAGGCACCTCAATTCTCTCACATTTTTTAGGGATATAATCTCCTTATTTTAACATAAAACTTGTATGCAATTGATTCTCTTAAGTGTAAGATGCACCTATCGCCCTCTAACATGAGATTCAAGCACTTTTTAAAATAAACGCTAATTTTGCGAACCATATCATGTTTCATTTGCATAGTACTACTATTTTATGATGTGGGGTGTTAGAAGAACACTTTACAGGCCATAGAGGGGTATAATAGAATACAAGTCTAAATTTATAGCAAAAATGTGCGAAACCCCGATTATGGGCCGTGGAACACAATATGGCCCATAAAGTAGTTTGCGAAGCATGCTGACCCAGTTATCCTATTTTGTTTAAGAATTGTATTTTAAACATTATAAAAAGGATTTTAGGTTATTTTTCTTAGAGAGGTTAGGCAGTTAACAGAGAAATAGTAAGATTGAGTAGAGAAAACATTGGAGAGTTTTGATAAACAATTGTACTTTGATTTGATCTTCTAATCTTGTCATTCTTATTGAAGCTTGGATTTACTTGTGCTTAATTCAATTGTGTGAGCGCTCTATTATGTTATTCAAATTCATAAGTCTTGAATCTATATATATCATGAGCATCTAAATCCACAACTAGGGTTGTGGGTTTGACGACCCAAGCCTAAGGCCTACACGTGACATAGCGAATGGGGAACCTGAAGGGACCCCATAAAAGCCTCTTAGCATTTCAATGACACACCCTTGGTCAATTAAGCAAAACATCAACAACAAGAGACGTAAAGAATCGAAATGGGACTAAGGAAAGTCTTTGATAGCATAAAACATAGAAGAGTCAATGCTCATAACATAAGTACAACATTTGTTCCAACAATACCTCTAATCATATACTGGAGCGGGAGCCAAGACACTTTTCAGGCTCACCCTCATAGTATCAAGAGTTCAAAATAAAGAGAAAACAAGTGACAAGAATGATATAGCTATTGTCCCTGAACTTGAGGACTCACTAGAGCTCTTCTTCCAAAATGCCAAGACCAGCCATATAGAGGATGATCAAGAGGTGCTCCGGTTCCTACATGGTAACATCATGTAGGCATAGAGTATGTGTTAATACATTTGAATGTAATAAGTATGTAAAATTCAATGCAACAAGATATAGGAAACTTAGCAAAATTCATAAACATAAGCAATGGATAAATATAATAACAATATGGCATGCATGATCAATGCTAAAAGTAAAACATACTTATAAAACATATAACTTGACAATATAGATACATGGGTAGGGACAATACTCAAAGACCAAGCAAACTATTACTTTGAATCCAAGGCATATCACCCTCTTGGAAGGTGATTGAGGTATCTACCCCTCAACATGGTAGATGGGTATGTCACCCCAATCATCGTGGTCAACATATATACCTCTCAACATGGTAGATGGTATAGCACACACCCCTCCCAAATTATAGTGGTCAAGGTATATACCACTCAACATGGTATATGGGTATAGAACCCTTATCACAGTGGTCAAGGTATATACCCTTCAACATGGTAGATGCTCATAGCACTGAAATACCCCCAAAAAGTACCAAAAAATATGCCTAAAAAATGCCCATAATCATAATTTCCATATATTTCCAAATTTGTGCATGATATCAAAATCTATCTTTATATTCGTGATAAGGGGTTAAAATTGACTGCAAAATGGTCTAACCTCGATTTTAGAGTAGTCGTATCAGAATTTCATTTGCCTCAAAATTTCTTATCTAGTGTCGATCCACGCCCCTTGCAAGATGCTGCCAGAGTGAACCTATATATTTTTTGGCGAGTTCTTGTTGTTTCAGTCCAAGGCCTTTAGGTCTTAGGCCTAAGCCTTCCCATACATAAAAACACCTATACTTAGTCATTTTTCAGCCCTATATCATTCAAGATATTCCCCAAACCCCTGTCAAACACTTGTTCAAATATTTCTCTCAAATTCAAGTGTCCCAAACTCATTCTGGATCTAAGGATTTTATTCAAGCTTCAAGATCTCATTCCAATCTTCATCAAGGTAATCTCCAAAGTTGAGGTGTGTGGGTTTCAACCATTGGGTCCTTTCACCCATGGTGGCCAACCTTTTTTTTTTTACACAAATTACATGTTTTCAAGTTGATTTACTTTTGGGTATTTTTACTTTGAATATTATTATAAACTATGTTGGGTTTTTCATGAAATGTGGACTGTTTAAGCATGCTTTGAGCTATGAATCTATATTCTCTTATGAGATTTGATGAAGGGTTTTAATGTATCTTGCATGAGCGTGCTACCAAGTGTTGGTGGAGTGATTTACATTTATTTTTCTCATATTATTTCACTCTTGAATTGCATGATTTTGTACTAGCATTGCCCCCTTCCCCAAGTGTTTGATAAAATATCCATTTAAGGATTCTTGAGTTATTGAAGGTATAATACAAGGCATATTAGTTAAATGAATTTGTGATGATGAAAGGAATATATACATAAGTTGCTTTCATGAAAAGTCTCTACAGTGTTGGAATTTGACCATACCTCATTTGGGGAGTGGTAGGCTTGAACAACTATGTTTGGGAGAGGGGGGTTTATACCTCAATTGCTTCGCTTGAGAGGTAGTAGGCCTATGCAACCATGTTGGGGTTCTTTTACCTCAATTGCCTCGCTCGGGGGGTAGTAGGCCCATGTAACCATGATGGAAGGTTTGTACATCAATCTCCTCACTTAGGAGTGGTAGGCTCGTGTAACCATGTTGGGGGGTTTATACCTCGATCGCCTTGCCAAAGCAGTGGAAGGACTTAGTATTTATATGATGCTCTTTCTAAACATGTAATATGTTCTATACAAGTATGTTTTGCTTCAAGCATCATTCATACATGGAATATTGTTATTATGCTCATCGATTGCCCATATTTACGTATTTTTCTTATGTTGCCAATCGCTTGTTGCATTGCATCCTACATACTTAGTACATTCAAATGTACTAACACTTACTCTATGCCTACATGATGTTACCATGTAGGAATAGGAGCTCCACTTGATCATCTTCCTCCTCCATGTGGCTAGTACTATCTTTGAAGCAAGTTTAGTGAGTCCTTAACTCTGAGTACGATATCTTTTTATCTTATATTATGTAAAGGCTCTCTTTCTTTTAATAAATGCTTTTGACTATGAGACAACCCCGAAAAGTTATCTTGGCCCCTACTCAACTCTAAGTTTCAAGGTGTTGTTGGACAAGTTATGTAATGATACATAGAGCTTTGAATCTCTTAACTCTTGTATTTTTAAGCTATGAAAGACTCTCTTAGCACCTTTTATCCTTATTTTATATTCTCTTGTTGATGTATAATTGCTTCTGCGATCAAGTATGTATAAGAATATGACAAGAGGCTTGTTTAGGGTCCCTTCAGGTTATCCATTAATCATGTCACATCTAGGCCCTAGGTTTGGGTTGTGAAGAAGATGGTATTAGAGCACTAGGTTGTTAATAGTCCTCGGCATCCAACACACTACGTTGATTAGAGTCTTATTCATAGTTGTGAAGTGCACCAAGACTATGAGTAAGAGGCTATGAGATGTTTTAGGAAATGTTTCCCTTCTTCTTACTCTATGTCGTGCTATAGAAGTTAAGATAAGTTTTTTCTCGGATGAATGTTCTTTGCTATGATAGACCATGCCTATCCCAAGAGAAAGAAGGGATCGCACTCTCGAATAATAATCGACTCAGGAAGAGTTCCTGGATGCTATAGTCATGCTAGCTCAAGCCATGACCAAATAAATCAATGAAGGGGCCCAAGCCCCTCATGCTCAAACTCTGGCATCTAGGTAAGGAATTTCATGAGGAAAACCCCATTGGAGTTCAATGTGTCTAAAGTGGATAAGGACTCTGAAGAATTTAATGATAAGGTGTACAAAGTGTTGTCTATTATGGATGTGACATCGAAGGAGAAGGGGAACAACAATGTGATTCTTTGGGAGGAGTTTAAGGTGGCTTTCCTTAATCAGTTTTTCCCTTTTGAGCATAGAGAGGTAAAATGATAGTGTTCATGAATTTAAAGCAAAGGTCTATGAGTATGAGAGAGTATGCCCTCAAGTTCAACCAACTCTCCAAATATACTCCATAAATGGTGGCTAAGCCAAGGTCTAGGATGAACAAATTTGCGATGGGCATATCTGATTTGGTTAATGAGGAGTGTCATGCCACTATGTTGATAAACTATATGGATTTGTCCCTCCTAATAACATATGTCGAATAATTTGAAGGGGAGAAGCTTAGAAAAAAGAGGAGTGGTAAGGCCAAAAGGGCCCATTTGAT
The DNA here is from genome assembly GCA_025642045.1 of Solanum sejunctum. Taxonomy (NCBI): domain Eukaryota; kingdom Viridiplantae; phylum Streptophyta; class Magnoliopsida; order Solanales; family Solanaceae; genus Solanum; species Solanum sejunctum. The sequence continues at coordinate 7,764 of JAOTQJ010158962.1, read as the reverse complement.
GTGAAATTCCAAAGTCTCAAAGGTGGCCAGTTTCATCAAGGCCAAGGTTCTTCTTATGTTCCTAATAGAAGGTTTTCTAATGACAACCCAAGGTCAAAGGTGAAGGTGAGGTGGTGCCTAATGCTATATGTCCAAAATATGGTAAGCGTCATAGTGGCCCATGCTTGAGGGATAGTAATTCTTGTGAAAAGTTAATAGACCCAGGTGCCACTCTTTATTTCGTTGCTCCTTTTGTTGCCAAAATGTTTCATGTTGAACCTGAATTATTGTGTAGTCGTACGAAGTGTCTACTCTCGTTGGTGCATCTATTATTGCAAAAAGAGTCTATAAAAATTATCCCATTTGTACTTTATGTAAAATATTACCTTGTGATTTTGTTGGGTTGGATATGGTGGATTTTGATGTGATTCTTAAGATGGAATAGTTGCACGCATACTATGCTTCTATTGATTGTAGAATTCATACGGTCAAACTCTATTTCCCAAATGAACTCATACTTGAGTGGGAGAGTCATGATGTGGTAGTCAAGGGTAGATTCATTTCTTATATTAAAGCCCACAAGGTGATTTCTAAGGGGTGTCTTTATTATCTTATAAGGGTTACGTATATTGAGTCCAAGGTCCTTCCTATGGAGTCAATTCTGGTGTTTAATGAGTTTTTTGATGTCTTGCCTAATAATCTTCCCAGTGTTCCTCCCGAAAGGGAAATAGACTTTGGTATAGACCTCCTTCCTGATACTCAACCCTTTTCTATTCCCCCTTACCAAATAGCATTGATGGAGTTAAAGGAGTTGAAGGAGCAATTGAGGGATTTGTTGGAGAAGGGTTTTATTAGTCATAGCCCATCACCCTGGGGTGTACTGGCGCTATTTGTGAAGGAGAAGGATGGGTCGCTTAGAATATCCATTGATTACCAATAACTTAATAGAGTCACTATCAAGAACAATTACCCTTTTACAAAGGATATATGATATAATTTCATGAACTTCAAGGGGCTAGTCACTTCTCTAAGATTAATCTTCGGTCTGGGTATCATCAAGTGAAGGTAAGGGAGTGTGACATTCCTGATACTTCCTTCTGGACTAAGTATTGGTACTACAAGCTAGTGATTATGTTTTTTAGGATGACCAATGCACCGACTATCTTTGTGGATCTTATGAATTATGTCTGTAAACCCTACCTTGATTTGTTTGTGGTGGTTTTCATTGATGATATTTGGATCTATTCCCATAGTGAGGAGGAACATGTAAGTTATTTGAGGGTTGTGCTACAAAAATTGAGTAAAGAGAAGTTGTATGCTAAGTATGAGAAGTATGAGTTTTGGTTGTAAGAGTTTGCCTTTTTAGGTCATGTGGTGTCAAGGGATGGTATTAAGGTGGATCCCAAAAAGATGTAAGTAATTAAAAATTGGCCAAGACCTTTGACTCCATCAGATATTAGAAGCTTCTAAGGCTTAGCAAGTTATTACCATAGATTTGTGAATGGGTTGTCTCTATTGTTTCTCATATGACTAAGTTAACTCAAAAGTAGGCAAAATTTGTGTAGACTGATGAATGTGAAAAGACTTCCCAAACTTTAAAATATAAGATTATCTCTGATCCTATCTTGTCTCTCCCCGAAGGGTAGGAAGAATTTGTTATGCATTGTGATGCTTCATGAATTGGGTTGGGATATGCTCTGATGCAAAATGGTAAGGTGATAGCTTATACCTCTAGACAACTTAAGGTGTGTGAAAAGAATTATCCTACCTATGATCTTGCATTGGCCGTCATGGTATTTGCTTTGAAAATTTGGCGTCATTATGTATGGAGTGCATATAGATGTGTTTACTAATCATAAGAGTCTCCACTATATGTTCACCCTAAAATATCTCAACTTGAGACAACAAAGTTGGTTAGAGCTTCATAAAGATTATGATATGTTGCATTATCACCCCAGTAAGGCTAATGTTGTGGCCAATGCATTGAGTAGGGTGTCAATGGGTAGCCTAACTTATGTTGAAGATGGTGGAAAAGAGGACGCTAGAAAGGTCCATTGGTTGGCTAGGTTGGCAGTTAGGTTGGAGGAGGTTGATGATGGTGGAATAGTGGTAGTTGATGGTTCCAAATCTTCATTGATTGAGAAAGTGAAGGCACAGCAAGATCTTGACCCCGCCTTGCTAGAATTGAAGGCCTTGGTGAGGTTTTCTCCTAAGGGGGAGATGGTGCCTTTAGGTACTAAGCTAGGTTGTGTGTGCCCTGTGTTGATGATTTGAGAGAGAAGATTCTTGATGAGGCTCATAATTCTTCCTATTGTATTCCACCCGATTCTACCAAGATGCATAGAGATTTGAGTGAACCATTTTGGTGGGATGGTATGAAGAAAGACATTGCTAAGTTTGTGTCCGATTGCCACAATTGCCAACAAGTGAAAGACGACCAACAAAGGCTGAATGGCCTAGCCCAAGATATAGAGATTCCTACTTGAAAGTGGGAGGAAATCAACATGGATTTGTAGTTGGGCTGCCTAAGACTAGAAAAGATTTTGATTCTATTTGGGTTGTGGTTTATAGAATGACAAAGTCCACTCATTTCCTATTGATTAAGACTACTCATGTGGCTGAAGTGTATGCTAGATTGTAAATTCATGAATTGGTTGGATTGAACAGGGTGCACTTGTCTATCATATCAGATCGTATTGCTCAATTCATTTCTCACTTTGGAGGTCTTTCCAAAAAGGTCTTGGTACCAAGTTTAAGCGTAGTACGGCCTTTTACCTTCAAAGGGATGGACAAGCCAAAAGAACTATCCAAACTCTTGAGGATATGCTTAGAACCTGTGTATTAGAGTTTAAGGGTAGTTAAGATGACCATCTTCCATTGATTTAGTTTAGATATAATTATAGCTATTATGCAAGCATTGGTATGGTTCCTTTTCAGGCCTTTTATGGTAGACGTTATAGCTCACCGATTTAGGTGGTTTGAAGTGGAGAGATGGTTTAATTGGGTTGGAATTTGGTTATAAAGGCCTTAGATAATGTGAGGTTGATAATGGAGAGGTTGAAAACAGCCTAAAGACATCAAAAGTCCTATGCCAATGTAAGGAGAAGGGATCTTGAATTTAAGGTTGGTGATTAGGTCTATTTGAAGGTTTCACCATTGAGGGGTATGGTTCATTTTGTTAAAAAGGGGGATACTTATAGGGTTTTGAGGAAGATTGGTAAGGTGGCCTATGATTTGGAGTTTCCTAGTGAAATAGACTTGGTTCATCCGGTCTTCCATGTCTCTATGCTGAGAAAGTGTGTTGGTGACCCAAATGCTATTGTGCTATTGGATATTGCAGGTGTTGTTGAAGACAACTTGACTTATGAAGAGGTTCCAGTAGAAATTTTGTATAAACAAGTAAAGGTATTGTGGAACAAGGATGTAGCCTCCGTTAAGGTCCTTTGTAGGAATCAATAAATTGAAAGTAACACATAGGTGTGACGACCCAAGCCTAGGACCCAGACATGACACGGCGAAAGGGGAACCTAAAGGTACCTCTATCAAGAATGTTAAATTATTATTATATAGCCTTGGTTGCAGAATCAATTAAAGAACAATGAATGAATAGAAATAAAGGCAAAGAGTCTCGGGGAAATCCTTCATTTCACAAAACATCAAAAGAGTCAAAAGGAGTCAAGCTTATAGGATCATTACATAACTTGTCCAACAACACCTCTAAACATAGAACTTAGTGGGGGCCAAGACAAGAAACTGGGGTCACCCTCACACTAAAAACATACAAAGGAAAGAGAGTCTTTATACATAGCATAAGATCAAAGACATTGTCCCCAAAATTTGAGGACTTACCAACTTGCTTGGTAGTGATAGTACTAGCCACGGGGAGGATGCGGATGATCATTAAGAGTACCTGGTAGCATCATGTAAGCATAGAGTGTACATTAGTACATTTTAATGTACTATGTACATAGGATGAAATGCAACAAGAGATAGGCAACATAATCAAAATGCATAATTAGGCAATAAATAAGCATATAGCAATATCGCATGCATAAGTGATTCTTGAAGTAAAACATGCTTACACAGAAGATATTACATATGAAGTAAGAGACCAACATTATGATGTATTATCACACCCTACCATATATGGTTATTGGTTGATGGTGGATTGCACCCCGTTATCCTTGGTGGTTGAGGTATCAACCCCTCAATTGGTTGATGGTGAATTGCACCCTGCCATCAATGGTGATTGAGGTATAAACCCATCAATTGGTTGATGGTAGATTGCACCTCACCATCCATGTTGATTGAGGTATCAACCCATTAATTAGTTGATGGTGGTTACACCACCTCATCTATGGTGATTGAGTGTCAACCCCTTTATTGATTGATGGTGGATCGCACCCCGCCATCAATGGTTATTAGGGTCTAGCACCCCCTAAACTAGGTGTGGTCACTTGCAACACTATTGATACTTTTCATTAAATTAACACATATATACCATCCTTACAACATCATAAAGTTGTTCAAGTCATACAACATGCAGTGGTCTATCAATAGATCAAGAACCCTAAATCGAACATTTTATTAAACACTTGGTGGGTGTGGAATGATTGTATAAAACTATGCACTTAAAGAGTGAAATCATGCAAGAAATCTTGAAGTAAATCAACTCACCAACACTTGGTAACACCTCCTTGCAAAATGCATTGAAACCCTTCATCAAAACTCATTATAGATCTTAGATTCATAGCTCAAAACTTGTATAAACAGTCAAACTTTTACAAAACCCCAACATAGTTCATAGTCAAATTATAATAGAAGACCAATAAGTAAATCCAACTTAGAAACATGTAATTTATGTAAGAACGAAGCTTGGACGCCATAGGTAAAAGCACCAAATGGTGGAAACTCACATACGTCAACTTTTGGGAATTCCTTGATGAAGATTGGAGTGGAGACTTGAAGCCTGGTTGAAATCCTTGAGATCCAGAATGAGATTTGACACTTGAATTTTGAGTGAAATATTTGTCTAATTGTTTGGGAGAGTATTAAAGAATGTCTTGTATGATATGAAGGTAAAATATGGATAAGTATAGGTATTTTTATACATAGAAAGTCTTAGGCACAAGAACCGAAAGCATTGGACCTATACAAAAATAAATTGGTAATAAAATACACAGCTTTGCGACAATTTCACATCACGGAGTAGTCACGGCCTTCTTCTGGAATTACAAAATTGGCGAAATTCATTTTATGCGATAGCTCCTATAAAATTTAGGTTATAAACTTTTCCACTAAATTTTTCCCATAGAACAAGAATATGAAGTTGAATTTTTGATATCACATGCGGATTTAAGATAAATGGAAATTACGAATTCAGGCACTTTCGAAGCATATTTTCGGGCACTTTTTGGGGTCCTTTCAATATCTCCCCCTTGGGAACATTTGTCCCTAAATGTCAAAGAAATGTTTATAAGAAGTGAAATCATAAACAAATCAGTCCCAAAAAGAATGTTATAATGCTCTTAAACATCATTTCAAAAATCTCAACATAAGTGCCAAATCACCATGAACTTGTTAACATAAATATCAACACATGCAGTGACATAAAGGGCTGATACATGAGACATGAAATCTTTTAGAAGACTTAGAACTAGTACAATAGACTTGAGTAGAATGGAAGCGATAGGAATATCACTTTTATATGTCCGCTTCGGCATCCCATGTAGCACTTTTGACTTGTTGATTCCTTTAAAGGACCTTAACGGAAGCCACATCCTTGTTCCTCAACCTCTTAACTTGTCTATCCATGATGTCTACTAGAAACACTTCATAGGTCAAGTTGTCTCAACAACCCCCACAACATCCAACGGAACAATAGCATTTGGATCACCCACATATTTACTCAACATAGATAAATGAAAGATTGAATGAACAACGTCTATTTCACTAGGTAACTACAACTCATATGCTACCTTGCTAATCCTCCTTATCACCCTATAAGGACCCATATATCTTAGACTCAATTTACCCTTTTTACCAAAACTAACCACACCCTTCATTAGTGATACCTTCGAATAGACCCAATCACTAACTTTAAATTCAAGCTCCCTTCTCCTTAAGTTAGCATAGGACTTTTGATGACTTTGGTCTGTTTTCAATCTTTGTATTATCAACCGTATCTCGTCCATAGACTTAATGAGTAGATATGGACCCAACAATGCCATTTCCCCTGCCTCAAACCATCCAACCTGGGACCTATAACGTCTACCATAGAGGACCTCAAAAGGATCCATAACAGTGCTAGAATGATAACTATTATTATAAGCAAGCACAATCAATGGAAGATAATCATCCCAACTACACTTACAAACCAAAACACAAGGTCTAAGCATATCCTCTAGAGTTTGGATAGCCCTTTCGGCTTGGACATCCATTTGAGGGTGAAAGGTCATGCTAAGCTTTACCTTGGTACCAAGTCCTCTTTAGAAGGACCTCCAAAAGTCTGAAGTGTATTAAGTACCATGATCCAATATGATAGATAAGGGCACCCCATGTATTCTAACCAACTCATTGAATGTAAAATATAGCATAGTCTTCAGCCGTATAAGTAGTCTCAACTGGTAGGAATGAGCTGACTTTGTCATTCTATCAACCACAACCCAAATAGAATCAAAATCCTTTATAGTCTTAGGTAACCCAACCACAAAAACTATGTTAGTTTCCTCTCACTTCCAAGTAGGAATCTCTATAGCTTGGGTTATGCCACCCGACCTTTGATGATTGGCTTTAATTTGTTGACAACTATGATAACCGCATACAAATTGTGCAGTGTCTCTCTTCATACCAGCCCACCAAAATACCTCCCTGAAATTTCTATACATCTTTGTAGAACTGGGATGCACAGAATAGGTAGAATTATGAGTCTCGTCAATAATCTTCTCTCTTAAGCCATCGACACTAGGCAAATACAACCTACTTGGTACCTAACAGAAACATCTCTACCTTGGGACAAAACTCTACCTTGCCATCTCTCATCATGGTCTTCAATTCTAACAAACCCTACTCAAAGCATCCGCCACAATATTAGCCTTATCGGGATGATAATGCACACTCATATCATAATTCTTAAGAAGCTTTAACCACCTTTGGTTCCTCAAGTTGAGATATTTTTGAGTGAACACTTATTGGAGATTATTGTAATCGGTGAACACATCAACATGTACCCCATACAATAATGATTCCAAATTTTTTAAAGCAAATACCATTGCGGCCAATTCAAAAACATGAGTAGGATAATTCTTTTCATGCACCTTAAGTTTCCTAGAGGTATAATCTATCACATTACCATTTTGCATCAAAACACAAATCAAACTAATCTGAGAGGCATCATATGTTAGGACTCGTAACTTAACTTAAACCCCCAAAGTCCTTAATTGGCTCGATCTAAGAAAGTTTGGGACCGAAGGCAATATTTTTTCTAAGTTTGGTCCTTATTAATAATTTGATGTGGGGTCAACTGTATATGGACTCTTTTGATTGGTCCAAGTGGTATATGTATTGTCTATATATATCACCAAGCATCTTGTACAAGATCAACAATGATCTATACTTAGCAAAATTGAGCAAAAAAAAAATTGAAGCCATAGCTATAGTAGCCTCGGGTCGCTACAGTAACCTTTAAAAAAAATTTAATTTTTTCATATTTTCAATTATTTGATGCTTCAAGCTCGGTATATTGAAGCCCCTAAGTGGCGTGGTGGCATTGGTTGGTCAAGAAAA
>JAOTQJ010158935.1:0-71614 GCA_025642045.1 Solanum sejunctum | reverse complement strand
TTAAAATTATGCCATGTTCATCATAACTTTTCCAATTAAACGAATTACTTCGGTTGAATTAATTACGGGGTCTAACACATACCATTTAGAAATTACAAAAACAAAAGAAAAGAGTGCAGCAATTTTCTGGACACAAGCTGTCCAGAATTTTCCATCAAAGCATACTATCATCTACTTCTTGATTTCTCTGAACAAATCATACTAAATACATAAAATGTTGAGAGACAACTTAGAGAGACAACTTAGAGAGTAAACCTATTTTTTTTGTTTTTCTGTGTAAGTGCAGAATGTTTGGGGGACTATTTTGACCCCTTTTATAAAGATATTTGGTCGAAATTTCTTTAACATCTTGACCAACAAATATCACGTATACTTAGTCTTATTATTCTGTGATTAATTCCCTAAAATTGGGCCAAAATGGGTATCAAATTCTAATGGATTTGGCTGTCAATTTTCAGCTTTCTCCTTAATCCGTTTTTGGCCCAAATGGCCATGTAGTTTGTGTTACACTTGGGCTCCTTTTTCATTCTTCTTGGATTGAAAATAAGGTCCATTTATGATAATAAAATATGGGCTAAAATAACACCCTTAAAACTAATTCTTTTTCCATAATCGAACTTGGACAAAAATGACGTCGAACCTCTTATTCGTTTAGCTAGTAATTTCAAGCTAAGCAAGTAGATGAATCACCTATTAGATTGTTAATTCATACAGATTCCATAATTCTCTTACTTAATGATATCCTTAATTTAACATAAAATGTATATACACAAGGCCCTCATAAGCATTAGATGCTCATATCATCCATTAACACGAGAATCAAGCACTTTCAAGAATTGGCGCTACTTTGACCAAACCATATTAGGATTTATTCACATAGCATTAGTACATGTATAAATGTTGGGTGTTACAACATCTTGGCCTAGGCACTCAGGCTCTCTGAAAATCGTTAATTAGCAAAAATTATTTTTCGCTATGGGTCTTCTAAAATCCTTGTTTTACCCATTTTCCGCTCAATTTTACCTCCTGATTAAGAATATGAAGTTGGATTTTTAAAATCCTACATGGTTTTTGGGATACACGAAAATTACGATTATGGGGCATTCCAAATCATATGATGGGTGTTTCAATAAGCTCATCTAGGGAATTAATAGCATAAATCTATGGTGGAATGTAGTTTAGAGATAATGGAAAACTACCAAGTACTCTTGTTGCTAGATCATAATCCCGCGCAGAGTACTTGAATCATAATCATAGTTATATTAATTATAGTCTCAATATATCATAATTTACTTCTCAAAGTAGCTCATTAATACATAACTTATAATATCAGAGATAGAGTTTTACATCATTCTTAACATTTATATCATGCTCATGAGCTCACAGCAATCCTTGTTGCCCTCTTATTAGTCTCGACATGAATGACATACATATCTTGCCATCAGGCATTCATTACATAAGACACTTGGCATGTATGTTTAATCAAATCATGGTGGCTATGTGTACATAATGTTAAAACTATGAATTCAAGAGTAAATGACATGAGCGGAGTAAAATAGAATCACTTAAGCATTTTTCAAAATAACCCACCAAAGGCATAAGAAGACTTAGCTAGGGTATCATCAAACCCTCATTTAAATCATAGATTTCACTTGACATTGCATTAGGGTATCATCAAACCCTCATTTAAATCATAGATTTCACATGACATTGCATTGCATAATAGTATACAAGCATAAAATATTATAAAATACTTCATAATATCATCATATAAAAGAGTTTATAAAATTTTCATAAGTTTTCATGACTTGCAAATAGATAAGGAATAAGAAATGATTGAGATTTATGGAGGAAAGGTCTCCACAAATCAAAACTCACATACCTTGGTGTAACTTAATGGAAGAAAATCTAAGTTGAAAGTGAGAAAATCAAAATACTATCTTGGACTCTTCTGTGGAAAGTCTTAAAACACTTCAGAGTGTTTAGGAGGAGTTTGAGACTTAACTTATTTGAGAATGAGTTGGAATGGAATGGTTTAGATTTGTAATAGGCTGGAAAGGGCTCATTTAGGGGCTTAAACGATGTAGCATAGGCTTAAGAAGTTAAGAAATCACAAAATTGCCCCTATCTGGATTACAGATCATGGTATATTCCATAGGTTGTGAAAAGGGATCTCGTCTGGTAACATTTTGGACTCCCATAAACTTTTGCTGAATCTCAAACCATGACATGACTTATGGCCTGTTAATCAATGAACGAGCCGTGCTGGTAACTCATAATCCACACTTCAGAAAATTATTTTTCGACCAAGTCTATCCTCCATTCGATGAGCACAATCTATGGCCCATGGAACAACATACAACTGTTACACCTCTTTGTGCAAATCACTGATACTTAAAAAATTTTGAAATCCATCTCTTAGGCATTTTTTACACCTTCCAATATGTGGGGTCTTACAACTTGATTAACTCCTTCTTAAGGATACCTAAATTTAAATGAACTACACACATCATCATTTTTCATAAACATCAATGTAGTTCAAGAAACATACATGCAGAGAACATGGACTTGCCATTTGAAAGTGGGTCAAAAAAAATCTCAAATGTCTGTTGGTGAGTTCTTCCTCACTTTAAATTTTACATGCAAAGTCTTTTAGCATCAATCTAAAATTTGTATGTAATTCATACTTTCTCATCTAAGCAATAATTCAAGACCTTTAGCCTGTCTCAATTTTGCGTACGAAGATAAAGTTAAGCCAATGACTCTTCCATCTTGTCTCCCTCAATATGTAATTTCCCCTTTCTAGAAGAAATGAATGAGAGTGAAATTCAACATGTATAACTATTTTACATTTCAATAATTTGTAGAGTGTAAATCTTGAATTTCTGACATCTAAATTTTTATCGTAGGATCAACACAAAAAACTTTTAATTTACTCCATAGATATCAATTAAAGAAATTTCAAAAAACTTTTGCAATAAAAAAAATCGATTTCATTCATCCGATGAAGTGATGGAAAAGATAAAGGTACTTGGTAGAAGTAAAGGAATAACAGATCTCAACCTATCAATATCAAGTAACATTGGGAAGGCACGCAATTTAGCTCTAATATTATCAAAAAGTAGAAAAAATGATGCTTGTTGAAAGAAGATTAAAGAAATAAAAGTACTCTACCTTGCATAGCAGCTTCAAGACAAACAGTTTAACAGTAACTCTGATATTACAAAAGAGGACAATGAATGAATATATAGAATTGTTAGACAATATAAAGTTGTCTTTCTCAAGTTTCAAAGAAGATTTAGAATCACTGCAAGGCAAATATATTTAGAAATTTTATGTCGCAAGTGATATGCGTAGTTAAGATGATTTTAATTAACTTTTGGACTTTCTTTTGATACTTTTTTTCGCTGCTAATAATTTGTCAGAATATCAAGCTTTAGACAAAATACAACCATTTATCATAGTATACGATTCACAACCATTAATAACATGCAATCAAATCAAAGTAACACAAATTAGTCAAAAAATGTTTGGGAGATTGAAAGGCTTTAAAGTTTTTCAAGGGAAAATGAAGATCAATTACAACATTAGGCTTATTGAAATAGTTGCATCTAAGTAATGGTAAAACATTAACATTAGTTGACCTAAAGAGAATTTTTTCAGGGAAGTGCCTAAATTAATTCAGGTAACATTACAGGATCTTAAAAGTATATAAAACTAAGAGTTTTACTTTCTTATTTTGACATTTTCTCAAAAATCTAGTATGCCTTAAAAATGTAACTTAAGAAAAATGTAAGGAATAAGCAACACTAATATAAAAGGCTATAATCAGGGGCCAATTTAGGAACAGGATGTGACACGGCTTCGTTGGACAAATTTATTGAATATATATATATATATTAAAAATAAAATATTAAAGGTTAAAATAAATAAAAAGACACTCCTTAGAACAACTTGATTCTAGTTCTTGTAGTTAGGGCGTCTATGGAAGGATTGAATGTCTTGAGTTCAAATCTTGTTGGTTGTTTTTCTTACCCTTGTTTTTTCCCCTGCTAAAATGTGGAGTTTTTCCTCTTTCCCCCCACCCCCCTAACTCACTTTTCTTTCCTTTTATTTTTTTCCCTCTTAAAGTTTAATCTTAAAATATGCTATTTGTTTCTTTATTTTTCTCTTAAATTTTAACCTTAAATAACCTACGGACCCATTTTAATTCATTCAAAATCAATATATTACCTTTTATTTTAAAAATAGAATAGAAATAAAACTTAAAATCTTTATGTATTTGTGACTTGTGAATTTCTTTTTGAAAAAAATAGTTCTTGTCCATTAATCATCCTCATTTGACATCTCAAATCTCTATATCATCTTAGTATTTGTGTTTCATTTGTTTTTATTATATGGCTAAAATTTTTATTTTTATTTGTTCATGATAAGATTTTTATTCTTTTCTATTAGTTTATTACAATGAAATAATTTAGGATTCATTCAATTGATAAATAATTTTAATTGTATTTTATTTTTTTATTTTTGAATTTGCACATGACTAATTGATTACAAATTATTTATTATATTATCTACAATTCTCTTTATTTGATTCTAAATTACTAACTTTGTAGTTTATATAATCTTAGTTCAAATTTAATTGAGTGATATTATTCTAAAAAAGATTCTTTATAATGAAATTGATTAAGATTAACTTACAAAATCAAATAGATAATGAATTTTTGAGTGGTTGTTTGGTCCCTTATGTAAAAAAAAAAGTATTTAATAATGTTTCCAATGAGGATAATATGTACACCTTTAAAACATGAAATCTCATCTAGTTTATAATATATTATTATAGTGAATTGCTCACTTTTGATTCCTTGTCAATGGTTATCGAATAAAATTAGCCATCTAAATAAGTTTTTGATAAAAGCCCTATAATTTTTTTCATGTATTTTACAAAATGTTAGTCATTAATTTGCAACTACTATTATGAAGACTTAGAGTAATTTAATTTAAATTTTTAAATATTACCTAATATAAAGAGTAGACAATTATTTTGTAACATAAATTTTATCTAAATATTATATTATTTAAGCAAAATATCTTTTTAATAAAGTTTACTGTTAATGTGGCCTTAAATTTTTAGAAGTCTAAAGTAAAATCTTCATTAACTTTCCTCTTGAGCTATTCTTGTCCTATAAATAGTGGCATAGCTTAGAAAAAAACCTGTGTGCACCGCTGGCTATAATCATGACTTTCTTCATTAAAGTCATATAGTTGATCTATGCAGATCAGGGGCCCAGCTAATGTGTGAAACACTCCGCCTGAGGAGTACGATCATAAGACCAAAACTCAAAGGAATTGACGGGGGCCTGCATGAACATATTCGGGTGCATACAAATGGCGGGTTTGATGGAAGAATTCATTCCCATGTGATATGTGAATTACTTAGTAGTGCTTTGCCATTGTAAGTTATTCATATATGGTGCAGTGCGTATATCGATATCACTCGTACATTAGCAATGTGTCACGCCTTGGAAGGGTACCTTTGGGGCGGTCGGCACTAAGAGACTATTATTAGTCTCTAAGCAAATCACTTGGCCTTATCATCATCGTATACTCAATTGCGGAAGGAAATTCTCAAAGAAAAGATTGTAAAGTAATCAAATAACTCAGTATTTATATATTACAAGTAATTTTTCTATTAAATAAAAGTTGGAAAAGGGATAATATTTCACATTCTCTACTCAATGTCTATGAAGCCTCTACCTCTAATATCTGGATGGTACCATGACAGGTCATGGCTCCCAACACAAGAAAAGTAGAATATGTAGAAAAAGAAAGATCCTCCGAAGATAAGAAGGGCTCATCATCTTTGGGACTCAGGAACTCTAAACCTCAATGGTGCGTCTCTTGAAGTCCTCTATCATATGTATCTGCATCATGAAATGATGCAGCACGAGTGGCATAAGTATGTGAAATGTACAGTATGTAAATGGGTTAAAGTAAACAGATAAGGCTCAAACTAATTAACAACTAAGCTCAAGGCTCAACTCTTCATCTCATAACTCGACTCAACAAATCATGCAAATTTTTAAGTTTGAAATCATGCTTTGGAAATAGACTTAGTATATAAATGCAATTTTGTTCGAATATCGTGATATTCTTAACTCAAGTGTTGCTTGAAAGTTTTGGTGATGTACAACGAATATGGCACCGTTGCCTCGCTCGTCCTTAACTTGCCACGAAAAAAGACGTGTCAACCTCTACCTCTCTCTCAGATCCTAAGAGAGTGTCCCTCCATGGGGACTTGGGCCACCAGAATTTTCATGTGCGACCATCTTATGTTGGCTACATAGTTCTAGGGTGACTTTGTTCACCAAACGTAGTGCTCAGTACTCCTTCCAACACAAAATCATGCTCATAGAAATTATCTCAACTCATTGCTTCGACTCATCTTAGACAAGTCAACTCATTTCTCAGTAGCAAAATTCAATTACTCAATAACTCAGGATCATCGTCCATACAACGCAACTCAAGACTCTAATCTACATTATGCAAAACTTTCATGAATTACGATCAAGTGACATCCTATTGGCATGCTCAACACATACGACAAGACGGATACTTATTACATGCATACATGAATCAAGAAAAGATACTTCGCAGGTTCACGTTACTTAGTTGAAAAGGTTAGGTTCACAATTTCAATTAAATCAGAAAGCAAGGAAATACTAAGTTTAGAGTTAATGTATCAAGCATGTAAAATATATTCATTATCCAAAGTAACAATAGTGCAACTCATGAATTGACTCAAATATATTCAAGAAACTCAGTTCCTGTACAAGAATTTAGGATTTACAAATCATAAGTTTTAAAGAATGCAATTAATACTCAAAATCTTGACTCAAGTTAATGATGGGACATATGGATGAACAAGTCCAACACTTTTGATAGCCTTACATACACAGTATGGAGTTTGACAATCAATTCCTCAAAAAATTAGCCTTAATCCTTTAAACCCTAACTCTTTCTACTCTTCTTCGCTCAAGGTCTATACTTAGTTTTTGCCTAAGGGGCTTTAAAATAGGTTTTTGAAACTCTTTTAGGGTAAAACTAACTTATATTAGTCGTGGGTTAAGTCTTGAAGGGGTGGGAAAGAGTATAGAATGCCCCTCAAAAGAGTTAAGATCTTGAACTTCTGTGGAACAGGTCCATGATGTAGACCTGTTGCTTACTTGTGTATTTTTGGAATTCAATCCCAGTCAAAAAATTTGAAAAAAGATTTATAAATATGGGTCCATGGCCAAGGCACGTCTCAATCCTAACGCTATCCTCACTGTCTCTATTTTTGGATTAAGAAATTATTTTTCGATCTGGTTGCTCTAAAATAGGGTCAAGACCACTTTGCCACCTAGTTTATAATTCTAATCACAAATCCAGTCTCGAATATTTCATCCGAGCTTAGGAAGATGTGTTATGCGCATGATTCCATTCTAGGAGTATTTCAATAATTTTATTGGGTGTTACATTATCTTCCCCCTGGGATAATTTATCCTTGAATGATGAGTAAGAGTTGATATCAAGGCACGAATAGACTCAGAATTCATATTAACAGTCCCATCAGTCAATCAAATTTTTGAATCCTCATCACTATCAACAATCTCTATTCGGACTCAAGAATAGACAATCATCTCAAGAAAAGAAAATCAATTACGTCAAGGTAAGAACATTACCTTCAAGATTCTCATCATCAAGTATGAATAACAATCAAGTCTCCTCTCAATACTCAATCAGTTAGAAATGTTTAAACATTTCGACAATTAGTCTTTCGAACACAAGAAGAAAACCATCAACTCTAATGGAGAATGGGACCATCGATATATAAGGCTCTATCTAGAACTATCAAGATTAGCACCTCATCTCAAAGGTGCTCCATTTCATGACAATCTCCTCCATCAACTTAAGCTCATAACTCCTATTTAACTCTCTACCTATCCATATCCTCTTATTTGATTTAAGCATACCTCTGAGCCTCAAGGTGTTATTGCTAAGATGATCATATCCATACAAGGATAACCCTCAATACTCAACTCTATACTTCCTCAGGGGTTTTCATTAAAAGATTGCTAGTCCTCTTCACTACATCGCCACTCTTACTCAGGCCCTTTGCTACGAAGCCTTCAATAGTCTATCATCAATACTTGCATAATAACAAACATGCATTCAAGTATATCACTCTAATCACTTCAACTATGTCTTAGAATTTTTAAGCCTACTTAACACTTCTACCTCCATCATTCGTTGAGCTCCCACTCAAAGACAAACCATCATACTCTTACCTATCTATTGCCCATCATAACATCTCATCTCTCCCCTTCTCATTATCTTTATCTCTATATGACACAAGGAGCACACCAATATCACAATAAAAATACATTCACTCCTTCTTATATACCCTCACCCTCAGTCTACTACTATCAGCATCATAATTTAGACTTGGAGGAACTCATCATCTCCCCCTTTGGTGAAACCTTAACTACTACCTTTACATGCAAAATAAGCATGAATAGTATCAAGGACTTAAGTACTCAGATACTCAAATACTCATTCTCATTACTAGACTTCGAACATAATATCTAAAGTTTAAACTTTATCCCTAATATCATTTATAGGTATGAATAATATCAAGGACTTGCATACTCAATTATACAAAGGCTCAAAAGACATATCAAGTCAAAGATAGGAATTCAACTACATTATCACAATTCAGGGACACTCATTCTCTCCTATCAAGCTATCACCCATAGCTAGTCTACTATCATCAATATTTCTATCGAGACTGGGAAGCTGAATTACTTAAGGTCTTGGAACAAAGATCATTGGCACGATTCAATTGAAAAAAAATCTTATCTGAGGACATTCATACTGGCCTACAATCTCTCTCGTCTATCCAAATTCACTTTTAGTTCATAGAACAATACATAGTGTAAAACTCAGGTCACATCTTATTCAACATAGAACTAGAAACTCTTGGGTTCATGGGGTAAGATCAAGATTAATGAATGAATTCATCGCTTCTCATCCTCAAAACTTAGCATGAATGGGAATCAATGTGATATACATGGTACTAGGCCACAGGTACGGCAATCATACACTAGGAGGGAATCGAGTATCACCTAAACTGAAGGATAAAGATCATATGAGATGGAAAAGAGTTGATATCTCATCTTGATCAGCTCATCACTATCAAAAACTTATGATCTACTTTGGTTTACTACTTCGTCATCATCCCTTAGTTCTCAAGGTCCTGTCTCTAAATTTCTGAATCAATTTCCTCCACTAGGCTGTAAGCATATACCTCCACAAGATTGGGAAATCACTATTTACAAAAATGTCTTAACCTCTTTTGTTATGCTATAGGCACATACATATGACTAGCTACTTAGACTCTTCCAATGATATCACTCTTAGCTTCCTCTTGTCTCTATGGAACTCTCCCTCTATGTTTGCTACTCTTAATGACATGCACAAGTACTTTTCACAACTCTTACAGTCTAACCTCCTCTATTTTGCCTACAGACTCTCAACTTCTGTGCTCTTATAGACTCATTTCTATAAGACTTAGACTATAATAGAAAAACTCATCATCATCTATCCATATGCCCAAAACAACTCAATTGCTCAAGATGATAAGGAATACCTATATCAACCTACTCCATATTGACAACTTAAATATACTATCTAGATTCCTATTGCAGTCATATCTTATAGCTTCATGCATCTTTACATAATCATGGGTACACATCTCAAGTATGTTCTTATCTATTGAGCTATTGTTTCACTCATATTACCTAAAGGGCACTTATACCCTGCCCATAGCATCACTTCCTCATAAGGCAACGTCTTCATCTCAAATTTACAGTATACAAATAAGACTGTCACTCTCACGATGCTATCTTCTCTTTAACACTACTCCTCAAATTCAAGATTAGCGTCTAATACTAACATGTTTTTCTATCACACATCGCTCTAATACCAACTTACAATTACTAGGTAAAAATTTAGGAACAGAAGCCCATATAAAATTTCATGGCGAACATTTAATCAATACATCCCCTTCCTCACAACTTAGTACCACTCACCTGCTCAATCTTATGTCCCTATCTGACTAAGCTAATAACTCGATGAGTCTCATGAACTTCCACTTAAAATTATAAGCCTAATTTAGATCTATGACATTAAAAGCACTTGTTTCCCCTATTCAACATCTATACTTCACCATCAATAGTATGAATATTGCATTGCATCAACATAAACTTCCTTCTAGTTTGAGCATGCTCTATCACATTCTAATAATAATACTTTCTCTATATCTCATCATGAAAATCATAGGGTACTTATGACTCTTCCGTCAAACTTATGAAAATTGACTCATCACCTCATTACTTACCTAATATGTACATAATTTAATGACAAGCCTTAATCAACCATCATTCTTGCTATCTCATCCATTACTTTCCATCATCATCCTTCTAATTCTAGGATGACTCAGTTCTACTCAGGGTTTATAAGACTTCACATCTAACTCTTAAATGGTACCAAAACTCTTTAGAGACATAATTTTCTCTTTCATGGGTAACATTGGGACCAAGTTTTGAGAAAAGAGGGTCTAGGTGCATCTAGAGATAACTCAAATGCACGATTCATACGGGTAATAGTGCATCTTTCTTGTAAATCAACTTAGCACACTAGTCGACTTCTCTTAAGCCTGGTGCAATCTCTCTACCATTCTGATTACTTATTCTGAGGGATCTCATCCATAAGAGTTTGAACATTACTGTATCTATCACCTCGGGAATGAGCCATAGTCGAAAGGTTTAGAGCAGCACACGAACCAGAAGAGAGCATTCGTAGAGTTTAACTCTATCGCATGAATTTGGAATAAGAAAAAAGTGAGACAAATCCTAATGTCCTATAGCCTCCTGCTTATGAAGTGTGGTCGACAACACACATAAACAAACTTTACTAGACACAGCTTTATAGATTCCCTAGGACACTTGAACTCATGCTCTGATAGCAAGTTTGTCATGCCTCGGCAAGGGTACCCTTGGTGTGGTTGGCACTCAGAGACTATTGCCAGTCCCTAAGCAAACCACTTGGCCTCATCATCACAACATACGCAACATAGGAAGGAAATGTTCCAAGAAAAGAGTGTAAAGTAATCAAATAACTTAGTCATTATATATTAAAAGAGATTTCTCAATAAAACAAAAGTTGGAAAAGGGATAATACTGCACATCCTCTACTCAATGTCTATGAAGCCTATACCTCTAATATCTAGAAGGTACTACAATAGGTCATGGATACCCAACTCAAGAAAAGTAGAATACATAGTAAAAGAAAAGGGCTCCTCTGAAGATGAGGAGGGCTCACCATCTCTGGAACTCAGGAACTCTAAACCTCAATGGTGCGTCTCTTGAAGTCCTCTATCATATGTATCTGTATCATGAAATGATGCAGCGTCAAGTGGTACTAGTATATAGAATGTATGGTATGTAAATGGGCTAAAGTAAATAGATAAGGCTCAAACTAACCAACAACTCAACTCAAGGCTCAACTCTTCATCTCATAACTCGACCCAAGAAATCATGCAAGTTTTTAAGTTTGAATTCATGCTTTAGAAATAAACTTAGTATTTAAATGCAACTCAATTTGAAAATCATGATATGCTCAACTCAAGTATTGCTTAGAAGTTTCTCTAACCGACATAATTCTCACCACCATGAGTTTTGGGGATGTACAACAAACATGACATTGTTGCCTTTCGCATCCTTAACTTGACTCGGAAAAGGATGCATCAACCTCTACCTCTCTCTTGAATCCTAAGAGAGTATCCCTCCATGGGAACTTGGGCCGCCAGAATTTTCATGTGTGACCATCCTATGCTGGCTATGTAGTTCTGGTGTGACTCTCTTCAATCAACTCAGTGCTTAATACTCCTTCCAAGAATAAATTATTCTCATATAAATTAGCTCAACTCATCTCTTCGACTCATCTCAGACAAGTCAACTCAGTTCTCAGTAGAACAACTCAATTACTCAACAACTTAATAACTCAGGATCGTCATTCATGTAATGCAACTCAAGACTCTAATCTACGTCATGCAATAATCTCATGAATTGCGGTCAAGTGATATCATATTGACATGCTCAACACTTACGACAAGATAGATAATCATTACATGCACACATGAAGCAAGAAAACATACTTCTCAGGTTCACGTTACTTAGTTTAAAAGGTTGGATTCACAATTTCAATTAAATCAATAAGCAAGAAAAATACTAAGTTTAGGGTTAATGTATCAAGCATGTGGATACATTCATAATTCGAAGTAACAATGGTGCAACTCATGAATTGACTCAAATATATTCAAGAAACTCAATTCCTGTACAAGAATTCAAAATTTACGAATCATAAGTATTAAAGAATACAACAGATACTCAAAATATTGACTCAAGTTAATGACGGGGCATGTGGATGGACAAGTCCAACATTTTAGATAGCATTACATACATAGTATGGAGTTTGACAATCAATTCCTCAACAAATTAGCCTCAATCCTTTGACCGCTAGCTCTTTTTCCTCTTCTTCGCTTAAGGTCTCTACTTAGTGTTTGCGAAGAGGGCTTTAGAATAGGCTTTTGAAACTCTTTTAAGCCAAAAATGACTTATATTAGCTGTGGGTTAAGTCTAGAGGGGGTGAAAAAAAGTCTAGAATACCCCTCAAAAGAGTTAAAATCTTGAACTTCGTTGAAACATGTCGGGGGAACAGGTCCGCGATGCGGACCTATCTTGTACCTGTGTATTTTCGGAAATCAATCCTCGTCAAAAATACTGAAAAAAAGTACAAGTGTAGGTCCACGACCTGGGTATGTCGCGGCCCTAACGTGTTACCTCACTGTCTTAGTTTTCAAATAGAATCAATCGAGTTGAGACAACTCCTCCACCCAGTTTTCTCGTGTTGATCGCAAATTCGATCTAAAATTTTACATTCGAGCTTGGAAAAACGTCTTATGCGCATGATTCCATTCTAGAGGCATTTCGATAATTTTACCGGGTGTTACATAATCTCTCTCCAAAACTATACTCACAAAGAGAAGTCAGAAGAAATAAAGCACATAGCGAGAATATTTCGAAACTCGAATTGAGAAATTTAAAATCTTCAAATTACAAGTGCATGCATGTGTATAGTTTGTCAATATATTATAAACCCAGCAAAAGGATAAAAGAAATTCAAAGGATACTCATAGAAACATCATAATCGTACGAAGTGATTCTTGGGTAAATGTACTTGTCGAGCCAGGTTCGTCTGGGTCTATTTATCTTTTTTCTTTTGGCACTCTTCCATGTATTTTGGACACAGAATAGAGATCTCTGATGGCAATATAAACATGATTTTGATAAAAATTGATGAATGAAGTACTTTCACATAAGACTATGTGGGAAGAACCTTAGTTAAATCTTATTAGTATGAATGGTATAGTGAAGGCAAGAATCGAACACCAATTCAAACAAACAGGTCGAAGAGAAACGTTCACAACATTGTTAGACCATCAGATATTTACCAATAAAAGAAATAAAACTATTCACATTGAAAGATTAAAGAAAAAAGAGACGACAATTAGTGAGACCCAAATGGAGCGGCTTGACATATAAGTAAGACTACATGTGGTTTGCTAAAGAAGGACGTGTATACACGTGTTCAATTTACAATAACATAGGCTAGCATTTATTGCGTAGTATCTAAGAGTTAACTAACTATCCTAGGTAGCCATAAAAAGGTAGATATTGCCGATCTTATTTGGAACAAAGTAGTACAACCCAAACATAGATTTATTTTATGGCCTGCGCTGAAGGAAAGGCTGCTCTCTAAGGGGAGACTGAATTAGTTGAACAGACACATAGATGACCTGCAGTGTTGTCTGTGCAACTCCGCTGATGAGGAAAATGCTAAGCATCTATTTGAGGATTGTCTGTGTTTTCACACAATTAAGGTCGCTATGATGCACTGGATTGGAATTGGATTGCAACAAGGCAGTGTGTGACAAGTGCTACTAGAAAACCATTCAAAAGGAGATTATTGCAGCCATATGGGGATGATTACCACGCATGGAGGGCTCGAAATCGAAAGTTGTTCAAGGGGCAAACAGCTTATGTAGAAAGGGCTATAAGTCAGATAAAGGAAGAACTGAGAGAATTGACGTTACTTTACATATATGAGAATCTTCATAGGCGCAAAGGTTTAGTCCAAAAATTACACATATAGCTAGATTCATTCTTTTTGGAGACCCTGATCATCTATTACATTAATAGGTGATGATGAGGTGCTCTTTAAATTGTAGAATGCGGATCTTGTTTGTCTATGATAATATCAACAGTGTTACCAAAAATAAATAAATTTACTATGTAGTATAATTTGATTTGCTTTAGGTGCAATGACCTAGTGCCGTGTTAGTCCGTCCTTGTTGACTTATATAATATGATAAATATATATACCTCTTTAGTACTCTCTTAGTCTCATTTTATTGATGTCTTTTCTTTTTAATTCATCTCAAAATAGTATTAACTTATTATAAATAAAATAATTTAATTTAAAATTTTTCTTCTATACTTAACGAAATTCGTCATATAAATATTTAACAATAATTTTAAAAAATAATTTTCAAAAGTATTCATTTTTTGCTTAAATAAGATACCAAGTCAAAATGAGTCAATGAGACAGGCGAGTAATAATTAGTAAAATAACAAAGTCATTATGAGTAATGCTAGACGAGGAATAGTTAATTTTAAGTTTTCCAAATAATGAATAAATTTAATTAAAAAAATAAAAAGGTAAAAGGTTTTTCCTTTTTATGGAGCAGTTATCTAGGCATATCAAATGGGCACTCTTCCTCTTGTTATTTATCTATACATGCTAGTTTACCTACCCGTTCGATGCTCAAATAATATTAAAATATTATTTATATTTATATTGTGATATATTATTGAACATATTGAAAGATATTATACTTTAAAAAATTCAACTATTATATAGTTTTTCAATTAAATACACATCGTCTCTCTCTACATTCCAACTCACCTCTACCACATCCCACATTCAATCCCTCATAATCAAATATATATAAATAGAGAAACTATTATATTAAAAGAATTTTAATTCCTCCTATAAGGAGATATATGTCGAAAGAAAAAATTTATTTTAGTTGAGAAATTTATAATAAGAGAAATTAGTGTTTCAAACGGTAAAAAGAATTATATAGAGAAAAAATCAATCTATTTATGAGATTCATATCAAATTAGGAGAAAATAAATATTTTACTGATTCTTTTTTTCTTTTATTTTATCAATTCTACATTGCAAACTATCATTTCAATAGCTTGTCACTTAGATTTATTTAAAGTTGTAACTTCGTCTACCCTCCCCCATCCTCAACCTAACCTTCTTCGTGCAATCTTTTTTCTATTATATTTTAATTACAAAAGATTATCATTTAAAAAGTAAAATAATTGACTAAAATTTTTAATAAAATATATATATTTTTTATTTTTCATTTACATTATCAAATGTAATTATTTTTACTAAAAAATAAATAAACAAAATCAGACTAAAAAGTACTTATATATATAAAGTTGGATATAGACAATCTGATGCGGTACCTCTCTGTGACCAACATTTCTATTTATCTTTTATCTCCCTTTTTTAACATTATCTTTGTTTTCTATTTTTCATTTGTATTTTCAATAAAAATTCAAAATATTTAAATGCATTACCTAACTAATCATGTTCCTTTAAAACTCCCCTCATATCAATATACACTTAAGTAAATGAAAGACGAAAAGACCAAAAACTTTTCACTTTTCGTAACAATTTATATTCATTTAGACTATAAAATAAATATATATAAGTATTTGTAACCAACAAAAAATGGACTCTATAACTTAGCATCTTCTTTTAATGATGATAATGAATATGCGGGTGTCGAATTCTACAACTGAGATGTCCAACAAATTTCTAGGCTTGTGATTTCCTTAAGATAAGAGAAACAAAGAGTAACACATGATCCTTCTAAGGATATTGATTTAAGGAGAAAATGTCACGCCTCGGGAGGGTACCCTAGACATAACTGACACTCAGAGATGGTTGCTAGTTCCAAAGCTAACCACTTGGCCTCATCACATTCATTCATTCATACATTCTACTAATTAGCGGAAGGCATAAGGGAATAAATAGGCACATCTTCATTTAGTATCAAAATAATATTATAATAAAAGGTTAATAGGAAGAACTAGTTCATAACCTTATATCAACATTCGAATCTAGTCTATGAAGGCTCTATCGCTATCAAGTGGTGCCAATAATAGGCCTATTACTATCTCAATGAAAATAAAACTAATAAGTGTCTAAATCTAAGGTAAGATGAAATAAATGTAATGAATCCTCCAAAGTAAGGGAGGCTCACCAATCAGTTGAATGCCTCAAATCCTGAACGATACGCATGTTGATGATCTCCAAATCATGTATCTATATCATGAAACGATGCAGTCCCAGAGTGGGACATCAGTATGTGGAATGTACTGGTATGTAAAATAGCTGAGTAAAACCAAAATAAGTAGAATAATATAGAAACAATATCAACTCAATATACAAATCAATCAACATGTCAAATGTCTATCTAAAGAAAGAATAAAGAGTAGACAAGTGACCCATCAACCAATCAACTAATTAAATTGTATTGTTTCAGGACAATAAGGTGAGGACTTGTCCAACTCTAATGAATTTAATCCATAGGATTAGAATTTGTCTGACTCTAACAGACTTATTTCTAGAATGAGAACTTGTCCAACTCTAAGGACTTAGACCTCAAGTGAGAACTCGTCCGACTCTAACAGACTTAGCCCTCAAGATAGGGACTTATCTGACTCTAACGGACTTAGTCCACTCCTTATCTTAATTTAATTATCTCAAATTAGCGTTATAAAGACTCTCATTATCTCATTGACTCAAACTCTATATTTTCTATTGATTTAGAGGACCTTAACTCATCTTAATTACCTCAATTCTTATTTAAGAACTCAAAGACTCAGATCGTCGTTTAGAAGAAGTCATTTTGACAAGACTCAAGAAATCAATTATGAAGACTCATAGGATCATCAAGCTCAGCTAACTTAACCTCATACTCATGTCAAAATTTCAGTCAACATATTCAAGTCAAGGCTCTAGACTACATCCCTAGGTCCATTCATGCATGTTTTCAAAAGTTAACACATATAGGGTTTCTACAATATCTCATAAAAATATTCAATTTAAGAAAATAAGTTTATGATGATTATCAACATATGAAAATACATAAAATAAATATTATTTCTCAAGAAAATAATCAAGAATCATGTATGTAGACTCAAGAACTTTCAACTCTAATCTAAGACCATCTATAGGACACATCAGGGAACACTCTCATGCTTTTAATTTAGCCTTATATATCTGGGATGAAAACAATGTGAATCCTGGCAAGAATTTGACCCCCGTCCTCAAAATATCAATATTCTCTTCTCTTGCTCTCTCTCAAAACTCTCCCCTTTGGAGGCTGAAAAAATGGGTTTTAAAACCCTTACTTCGTAGAAAAATGATCTTATATCATTTATTGAACTTGGGAGGGTCTGAAAATTTATCAAAATACCCTTTGCAAAATAAAAGAAAAAAAATGTCACAGTATTTGTACTGGTCCACGACGTGCCAGTGGTGCGGACTAGTGCAATTTTTCCCAAACTTCCTCTGAATGAATTTTTTTATCCTATCTATAACCTAAAAAAGAAGTGAGGTCGCCTCATTGTCAGAATCAAGAACACTCATTCTCTCTCATCAACCCTCACTCCTCTAATATCATCAATATTTTTATCGAGGATGAAAGACAGGATCATTGAAAGGGCTTTGAACGAAAGATCATTAGTACTATTCAATCGAGAAATCTTATCTGAGAATGTTCATGATGTAGTACAATCTCGCTCATCTATCAAGACTCATTTTGAGTTCACAAAACTATACATAGTGTAAAACTCAGGCCATATTTCATTCACCATAAAGTTGGAAACTCTTAGATCAGTTAGCTAAGATCGGAATATCAAATATCTATCTTAAAAATAGGACCGATTCAACTTGAACAGACTTAGTTCTAAGAGTAGAAACCTATCCGACTTTAATAGATTTAGGTCTCAAAATAGGAACCTATCCAACTTTGACGGACTTAGTTCACAACATAGGGACCTGTCCGACTTTAACGGACTTAGTCTACTCTACCCTTTAATTTACTTACCTATCTGTTGCACGTCATAAGGTCTCACCTCTTTGCTCTTCCTTATATTTACTTCTACTGACACCAGTACAACACCATAATCACTATAAGGATACATTCACTCCTCCTAATCTACCGCACTCTCAATCTGCTATCATTGACATCACTATCTGGACCTAAAAGAACTCATCTCAATGAACTCATCGCTTTTCCTCCTCACACCTCAACATGAATAACAATCAACAAGTCGTATATGGGACTAGGCCAAGGGTATGGAAGTTGTATACCAGATGGAATAGAGTATCATCTTCACTGAAGTACAAGGAGTATACGAGATGGAAAAAATTAATGCCTCCTCCAGATCAATGTATCACCATCAAACACTCAAAATCCACTTTGATCTATCACATCACCATCTCTGCCTTATCTCAAGGGTCATCTCTCATGTTTTGTGAATCAATTCCCCCTACTAGGCTATAAGCATATACCTCCACACGATCAAGGATTCACTATTCAGTAGAATAGGCATCTTGAATTCTTCTATTAGACTATAGTCGCATAAGTAAATTAGCTACTAAGACTCTCTTCAAAGATATCACTCTCAGCTTCTTCTTGTCTCTATGGAAATCTCTCTCTACACTTGCTATCCTTATTAGCGCACATGACCACTTCCCACACCTCTTACAATCTAACCTCTTATTTTTCCTGCTAATGCTCAACTTCTGTTCTATCATAAACTCATTTGTAGAAGACTTAGACTATAATGGAAAAACTCATTATTATCTGTCCATACACCCCAATCAACCTAGTTGTTCGGGATGATAAAAAATGCTTACATCAACCTGCTCCACATTGACAATTCAAATGTACTATCTAGATTCTAATAGTAGTTATCACTTAGAGCTTTACACATCTTTACACAATCATGGTAACACATCTCAAGTCTCTCCTTATCTATTGAGCTATCCTCGTTTCACTCATCTTACCTAAGGGGCACTTGTACTTTACCTATAGCCTCACTTTCCTAACAACTCAGTACCACTCACCTATTATCTCTCTAAGGATCATAACTCAATGAAGCTCATGACATCTCACTTAATAATCATAAGCCTAATTTAGATCTATCACATTGAAAGCACTTTTTTCCCCTATTCAACATCTACACTTCACCCTTAATAGTATGAATGCTACAACACATCAGCATAAACTTCCTTTTAGTTTGAGCATGCTTTATCACATCCTTACACTAACTCCCTCTCTCTCTCTATACCTCATAATAACAATCATAGGGTACTTACGATACTTTCATCAAACTTATGGCAATCAACATATTACCTCAATACTTACTTAGTATATACGTAACTCTAACTACAAGCCTCAATCAGTCATCACTCTTGCTATCTCATCCCTTTCTTTCAATCATCATCCTTCTAACTCTAGAATGATTTCAATTCTACTTAGTGTTTATAAAACCTCACATCTCACTCTTGGATGGTAACAATAATCTCTTTGGAGAGATAAGTTCTCTCTTATAGGTAACATCAGAAGCAAGTTTTGAATAAGAGGGTCTGGGTACATCTAGAGCTAATCAAATGTATGACTAATATTAGTAATAGTGCACTCTTTCTAGTCAATCAACTTAGCACACTAGTCGGCTTATCTCAATCCTAGTCCAGTCTCTCTACCATTTTAATTACTATATCATAGGTGATATCATTGGTAAAAGTTTAAACATTTTTACTGTCTCCAACACCGTGTGGATGAGGCATACACAAAAGGTTTAGCGAAGATTTGATGTTCACGCTCTAATAAGAAAGTGGTCACTATCTGTAATTAACGTAATCGACAGGGAATACGGAGCTTGACTACAAGAATCTACTACTAATCATTTAAATCATAATTAACTAAAAACTCTAAATGGAGGGGAGGGAGGTTTCACTTCAAAAACAAAATAGAATAAACACTAAATTAAAGCACAAGGAAACACTCAATTTTATGGACAACTTGGGAATTGAATTCACCATGGTTCGTTGACTCGATTTCCCTAGGCAACATAACTACAAATAAAATTTCATATACAAGATGGTAACTTAGGTTCTTCCAGCCCTCTTATGAAGGTGAAGGTCGAATTTCACCATAGCACTTGGTCAGCCACCATGGCATGCCAACTAACTGTTACCAATTGTCCCAGTCAACCTCCCCTTGGTCAAGTGTTCTTGATTAGACGTGAACACAGTAATTGAATACTTTCATCTACTTTCCTTTTTCTATTCATCACTACCTTGGACGGGTTATTAATAGTAGGTGGGGTTTGGTGTTGGCCACCACCAAACCACAATCATAATGAAGGGAAATAGATAATACATGCAAACCCCAATCGTAGAAATGCAAGAAACTTAGGTTATTTCAAATCAAATTCCAATGATTCCCACAACCACAAGTTGTAGGTACTTAGCTACTCAAGGCTAAGGCAAACTAAGCAAATATGCTAATACAAGACATAAGGATTTGTAATCCCCAAAATGGATTTTTTATGAGAAAATGATAAACTAACTAAAAAAACTAAGAAAAGATTCAAAAGATTGATGAAATGTATCCAAGTCGAACTCTCTTTCTAAAACCCTAACTTAAAATATATATAGTATTTACAAAATAACCCTAGAATTTTTACAGAAAAGACAGCTGGCAGCTGATAGGTCTCACAGGTACGACTAGTAAGATAACCTATAAGCCATAGTTGGGGTCTCATATTAGGTTCTTAGCATCTCGAACTAAATTGATATAACCCATATGCATGAGTCATTGCTAAAACTATGACTCATATGTTCTTTTCGAAGCCTTGTCCTTTAGTTTTTTGGTCCAACATTTTGCCTTTTTGATTCTTGCTATGAGTCTTATACGAGTCATGGTAAGTCTTACGACTCGTAGGATAGCCTCGTAGGTGTGTCCTCCACTTAGCATATTTCTAACTTTTTGGTCTCTGGTACTTATTACAACACATCTTATGACTCATAGCTTGGGCTACGAATCGTAGGTTGCTTGTATGTCCTAAGCTTCAGCAAAATCTGTAGCGTTTCTTTAAAATCATGCCAACCTAACTTTTCTGCAAGAATAACAAAATAACACATAAAAACCATAAGAAATTGCATTGAAAACTCATAAAATCCTTTGTTTCAGGCAAATGTATTGTATTTTGACAGCACATGAACACTCACAACTTAGAATTATTGTTTATCATCAAGCGACAACTCGATCTGCCTAGACAAAGAGAAATATATAGCAGCTATACTAATGGCATATACAACAACACCCTTGATTCAGGTACTCAACTGCTTTTTTCAAAATAGGATGGAAAAGTTATTAAGAAGAACAAGAACATAATGAGATACCTGGTAATCCAAATATGACAAGCTAAGGAGCATCAACCATGCACAATCATTGGTATAGTCATATCCTACTTAAGTGGTACAAATGGCCTCACTAGTCCCTCATACTCACTCAAAAATACTTAGAATTCAGGTACTAAGAAAGCATTCTCACTCTTACAATTGAGATTCATGCATACTAACTAACACCATAGGCTTTCCTCTATGCTCATCCTCTGGCTTGGTGAAAAAGTGTAGTTATATTACTTTAGGACTTATAGGCTTGTAACATGGGTTCAGGGTGCTTTGGTATGGTATTTTGGGCGAGTAGTGACTAAAAGCTCTCCTTGAACCATGTTCACCAACACTTTTTACTTTAATAATCCAACCTTCTATAAAAAAATCCACCCTTATTCTCCTATTTGGAACTTTTCTTGAGTGCTTTCTTTCACTTTATCAGCTGTACCCCGATTTCGAACTCATTTTTGTTACTTTTTCTCAACTCAAGGCATTTTTTTCTTTTTCTTCACTCGGTTCATGCCTTTTCATTTCTTACTTGATTTCCCAACTAACAACCTTATTGTTATTACTTTACTAAAATAAAAGTCACCTTCAACTTAGGCTTTTATCCTCAGGTGAAATACACAATATCTATGCCTCAAACTAGGGTCACCAACTACAGCCACCCTCAACTTAGGCCTTTGGCCTCAATAAAGGTTCACATGTTCAAGGATAGACTAGGGCCAATCTCAAGGTATTTCATCAAACAAGGTTAAGTTAGCTAAGTGTCAATAAAGAATGAGTACATCAGAAGCTCAAAAGTTTGGACCAAGGGATTCTCTCATTCATTCAATGTGTAATTTCGGCTAAAAGTGGATTTACCTAGAGAATAAAGGCCTAAGATCCTTTCCATATCCACCAAATAACCAAACCAATCTTGGAGTGCTAAGGCAAGTTCTGGTTCCATATAGGATGCATGAATGCAATGAAATAAGCTAAAAAACTTATGGCAATTGCATCCACCATCAAGTATAGATTCATAGGTCATGCTTTCAATCTCAACTTACCTTCACAAAATAAGAACAAACATTGACTGATACTCAAAGATGTATGAACGCATCAATAACTACAATCTCAAAAAATTTGAGGGAACCTAATTTTTCATCAAAACTTTAAAACACATCTAAAAATTATGTATATACCAATGGGTAACACTATTATGAATTCACACATTATCTACACTACCTAAACATGTCGGTTCAACAGAAAAGTAAACATCCACACGAAAAAAAAAGCACGGCAAGAAAGCCTTGGGATAAAAAATAGGCGAAGTTATGAACTCGAGGTTACTCAGACTTTACCTTAATCGATAACTTACCTCATCCCACCAAAATAGGATACTTTGTCCTCAAAATAAAAACACATACTAAGATGAACATAACAAAAACATAGACTTAGATATATATACATTTAAAACCAACATTTAAAGACCAACATTTAAACACCAATATCCAAAACCAAAATAAAAGCATCATCCATAAAACATTTAAAAACCAACATAAAAAATAATATTGTTTAAGAAGAGAACAAAATATCCATAAATAAAAGTAAGAACTGGGGTTAAAAAGGGTTAGAATCATGGTGCAGCAAGCACCAGTCTCTAGCTAGTCTGTGGGGCCCTGGGCACCATCATCTCTGCCTTAGTACAGGGAGTACCCTCTATATGTGGGCTGTTCTACTCTCGATCTCTTTGAATAGCTACCAACAATAGCGATTCCTGCACCACCTCCTCTGGTATGGGCTCCTCCTTTGGTCTCGGCCTCTTTGGGGTCTGCTCTGAGTCAACACTATACTCAAGGGGCCTCTTCCCATGGACGTCCAGATGGTCGGCTAAACACTCGAATGCATCATCGTCTACCAGTACCACCTCCGGGACTACAATAGAGCTGCCAACATATGTAATAATTCAACCTTAAACTTGGCCAACCCCTCAGTCACAACGCTCATGTCGGCAGGCGAAGCTCCCTCAAGTCACTACTAGACTCTCGCCTTAAAAGCATCTACTCAGGCATCCACCACTGCAACTTGCTTATCTATCGAATCGCGGGAGAATGCCTTCATCCTTTCCTCTGAGACCCGTACAGTCTGATCAACCCATGGTCGGACCCGTATAGATAGAACTTTTAGTTTGGACTCTACCATAACCACCCTGCGTAATAAAGCCTGAAAAACAATAGCAGAAGTAAGAGGATTACCCTATAATAAAGCTACTGCTGCTAGTACTAGTGTATTGGAGAATGGTGTGGACTCGATCTCCACAGCTGGCGTGGGCTCTGTGACCACTAAAGAGGTGTCAGTAGCAGCTGGAGGTGCACTCTGAGTTGGAGGCTCTATTGGGAATGGCTCAAAAATAGGAGGAGGAATAACTCTCTATAGGACAATAAGGTTCTCGTAAGCCTTGATCAAACTGGGATCCATTATGTACAACGCCTTAACATGAGAGTCCAAGTGGAGAGAGATTGATACCCAAGTCGCCTTGCATAACTTAGGAATCAAAATAGGGAATCGGAAGGCCTACTGAGTGCAAACTGCTGACTCATGTTTCTATTTTGCCATAACTCGAGCCTAGTCAATTTCATACCTCGCCAAGATGCTAGCCAACAACATAACTCTTTCTAAGTGATCACATTATCTGTGAAAAAGGGTCTAATGCACCAATGAATAATGGACCACAAAATATTTTCCCTAAAGTAGAGGTGGGCCTTAGAATCTGCTCTGTGTGGTTTGTAACCCATATTGTCTCAACACTTTCCTCACGAATTTGACTTACTATCCACCTGAGGAGTTATGTTCTCAGCTCGGCATCCTTCTGATTCACATCCTTTCTTATCTCTACAATCATATGATCATACTCTATCGTGGAATGTGGTGCTCTGTAGTTTGGTCCATGTTAGACTCTCCAAATGTTTTCCTCTGAGATATCAATAACCTCCCCTCTATCCAGGACTTCACTCAATCGGGGCTGCTCAATGGGCTTTTTTATCCTAGAAATATCTTTGTGAATAGTAGCATAGTAGGTAGCATAAAACTCTCTAACCACATAAGGGGCATACTCCCTAGTACTTGCAATAGCCAACCTAGTCCATGTCGCTCCATTTCAGCCTCTAACCCTGGCACAATGCTTAGAACTAAATCTTTTAATCTAGCTTCCTCGTGGATTATCCACATTGGTCTCCCTTAGTTTTTCAACTCTAGTCCTTGTTCATAGGTCTCTTTCATCCCTGTGACACACCATCTCATGTTTTGTGGGTCTATGGAGGTGACTACGTAAGCAGAGTCAACTTGTTGTAGGATAGCAGTATCCTCATGCTGAGATTGAGACACGTTAAGGGAATCAGACTCAGAAAGTAAGGCAGCATTATTTTGACCTATCTTAATTGCCCTCCTCTTCAGAATGAGAGGGACTAGTAACTTTTATTGGTATTTATGCAGTCGGGCTCGGGTTTGAAGCACATTTACCTCGGGATTTATTTGGACTCTGTGAACTTCCACAGAGCCCTCAGATGTTTCATCATCAGAGAGGTCATCCCTCAACTGTCTCCTTTGAGCTTTAGCAACCTTCTTTCTAGTTTTTGGAGCCATATCACCTGAAGAGTCCACCCACAAATATAATATGAGCACTATAGAGTTTGAAACAGATAGAAACCACAAAGATGAATGAACAAAGAGTAACAAAATCAATATAAGAAAACATAAACACAATGCACTGAATCAGCTGTAGGTTTGCAGGTACGAGGCACAGATATGACTCGTAAGGTGGCCTGTGAGTCATATTATGGCCTCGTAGACCACAATTTTCTGAAAACTTATAACACTGAACCTAGGTATGAATCACAGGTATGACTTGTAGGAGAACCTACGAGTCGTAGTCTGGCTCATACTGATTTCCAGTGTTTAAATTTAAAATCATACAATGTCCACGAGTTACCTACTATGACTCATAGTGAATGTTGTAATTTATAGATGGGTCTTGTATGGCATATGTCAAGGACTCATAAGTTCTTGGTACTTTCTATGAGGGGTTTCTACGTCTGTAGGACTATCTACAAGTCATAGGGAACACTCGTAATAGAAAAATAATAGCTACCAGTGGTACCCTCAATCATTGACACAAGAACCATAATTTATTCAATCCCAAGCAAATAGTAACGAAGCAAGTTTTTACACATAGCGTAAGCGCAAAGACATAGCCAAAACCTAAACATGATCAGCCAAAGCTAAACTCATCTCACAAATATCTATTTAGGCCAACCACCATTAAACAATATTTCCTAATCACAATCAACAGATACCGAAAGCAATCAGTCCCTAAACTCATAACAATCAACATAAACGCTGAAATAAGAGAGTTATAATAGAGTTTAAAACAAACGAACACAAGGGCATCTCAGTTGATCATTTTCATACACCAACTTAAACCCCAATTTCAAACCTACCAGTGACCCTATGCGAACCAAACATGATATACCCACTTCACAATATGATCAACAATAAGATAGGACAACCTTTCCATCACTACATAGTCCAACAAGAGTGCTTTAACAATTTTAGAACAACAATAGGGGAATTTGAACCGACAATCCTAGTTCTCACATTTAGACAAACATTCACTCAAAGGTATATCCACTATCATCCTATGCACACTATCATCAAACAATCTAAGGAAAATAATAAAACTCGTGTGCCATATTTAGCCATGAACATACCTTGAGAGAAGACAAATGATATTTGGACAAAGTGAGACAAAAGGAGAAGCTCAAGCCCTACTCACAGTGCTTGCTAGAAAAATTGTCTGAGAATGACGTGGGTCACCTAAAATATCGATCAGTATAGTGAAGTATTATCTATGGAAAACTTTGTGCAGATTAAGTCATGAAATATGCTTTAGGGGTAAAAATTCATTTGGACCCCTTTTATATCAAACTGGTTTGACTTTAAAAATTCTGTATTTCGGGGCAATGAAACCCCGACTTTGAGTCGTAGGGCATTCTACGACTTGTAGGAACTTGCCTTATAGCCGACCTCAATACTTAGCAAAGTAGAATTCATACTTGGGCACTATGAACCCCACTTATGACTTGTAATAGACCGTACGAATCGTAAGGTTACCTCATAGTGTATGTGCCATCATATGATGCTCACTAATTCCTTTTATGAGGCATGATAACAAGTCATAGTGATGACTATAACTCGTAGTCTTTCTCGTAGAGGTTGCTCTAGGTGCTTTTTTCTTCAAGTCTTCAATTCTTGATTTACACCTGCAAACCAAACTTTAAAATACTAGAATGTCTACAATAATTCAACTGATCCAGCATCTTAATACTCAAAATAAATATCAAACCACTACCTAAAAATTCAATCAACTAAAATAAACTTAAACTGATCAAAAATATAAAGGATACTTAGGTTGCCTCCCAAGAAGCACCTTATTTAATGTCGTGGCTCATCTATGCCATCATGAATAATCACACTTCTCCATGAGCCCTATTGTTGTTCCTTCTATTCTTGTTTTGTTCATCCCGCACTACATCTAATTGCTCAGCAAGATTCTCCTTCATATCACCAAGACTTTGCATTGATATAGTTTGTTGTTCTACTTTGTAGTTGCATTTAAGGACATCAAACTTTATCTCCCAGACAATAT
Source organism: Solanum sejunctum (assembly GCA_025642045.1). Classification (NCBI taxonomy): domain Eukaryota; kingdom Viridiplantae; phylum Streptophyta; class Magnoliopsida; order Solanales; family Solanaceae; genus Solanum; species Solanum sejunctum. Next base: position 44,206 of record JAOTQJ010158935.1, on the reverse strand, counting down.
CATCTCGCTCATTAACCTTGGTTTGGACTTGTTCAAGCATATGCTTAGTCATTGTTAGCTTATCAGTCATGCAATACTGGTGAAGCAACCTAGGCCAATTTATTTCATTCTCGCTCTTGGGTTTACTTGGGGCATCCTTAGATACACTAGTGGATGGTCCAGTTTGTCCTTGAAAGGGTTGGTAGACTTGGACAACTGCAGCTCGCTTATTCATATGCTCGGTGATCTCATTAAATAGTCGTATTATGAACTCTCAACAATCCCGTCCAAACAATGAGTTAGCCTTCTCTTATTGCTCGGAGGGTATTTCTCTGTAGAAACTAGCCGCCAATTTATCATTAGTCAGACTATGGTTTTGATTCGCTACCAAGCACTGCTTGTAACTTTCCCAAGCCACTACCAAAGGTTCTCGTGACACTCTTCTGAAATTATAGATAGTGTTTTGTATCTTTTGCTTGTTGGACTCCTTATAGAAGTTCACAAGGAAAACTCTCTTTACTTCCTCCCCCCCCCCAAGTTATAGCAAACATCGGGTGGGAGAATTGATCACTATTCTGCAGCTTCACTTCGGAGAGTCATGGGGAAAATCTGAAGAGTCATAGCCTCCTAAGCAAGATGTCTTGTCCCAAGGAGCCCCCTCAATGTTTGAGTAAAATTTTGCAAGTGAATTTGGGGGTCTTCGGACTCTTGTCCATAAAATAGGGCTCGTCTCTGCAAGGTTTCCAATAAGTCATTTGCAATGTAGAACTTCTATTCAGTCATAGTGCCAGCCAATATATACTTAGAATCAACTAATAAAAACAAAAAAAAAGTAATATACAATATGTTCTAGAAATTAACACTAGAAGTAACTATTAGTGGATTGAAGTCAAAACCTAGTCGTATTCCTGAGCAATGGCGCCATAATTTTTTGATCTGAAGTTCACGCTCTAAGAATAAAGCGGTCGTTGTCAGTAATTAACCTAATCGAAGATTAAGGTCAAATCCATAGGGGATACGGGGTTTGACTACAAGAATCTACTACTACTCATTTCAAACAAAAATAACTAAAATCTCTAAATTGGGGGGGGGGATTTAGGATTCAAAAATAAAATTGAATAACCACTAAACTACGGCACGAGGAAACACTCAATTTTAGGGATAACTTGAGAATTGTGTTCCCCATGGTTCGTTGACTCGATTTCTCTAGGCAACATAACTATAACTAGAAAATCTCATGTAGGATGGTAAATTAGGTTCTTACATCCCTCTTCTGAAGGTGAAGGTCGAATTTCACCATGGTGCTTGGTCGGCCACTATAGCGTGCCAACTAACCATTTCCAATTGTCTTTGTCAACCTCCCCTTGGTCAGGTTTGGCTGATTAGATGATAACACATCAATCTAATCCCGTCATCTAGTGATATTAGGTGGGGTTTGGTGTTGGACACCACCAAACTATAATCATAATAAAGAAATAGATAATACATGCAAACCCCAATCGTAGAAATGCAAAAAACTTAGGTTACTTCAAATCAACTATCCATAATTCCCACAACCCCAAGTTGTGGGTTCTTAACAACTCATGTCTAAGGCAAAACAAGAAAACATGCTAATACAAGACATAAATGAGAGTTTTACCAAAACAACTGAGGAATGTAGGCACCACAAGTTACAAATCCAAAAGCTTGATTGATCAACAATGAATACAAAGCAAGATTTGCAATCCCCAAAATGGGTTTTCCAAGAGAAAATGATAAACTAACTAAAAAAACTAAGAAAAGATTCAAAAGATGATGATAAAATATCTCCAAGTCTAACTCTCTTTCTAAAACCCTAAATTAAACTATATATAGTATTTACAAAATAACTCTATAATTTACACAGAAAAGACAGCTGACAGCTGATAAGTTTCACATGACCCGTAGGATGACCTACGAGTCGTAGTCAGGGTCTTATATTAGGTTCTTGGAAACTTGGACTAAACTGGTATGAGTCGCTGCTTGAGCTACGACTCGTATGTTCTTCTCATAGTCTTGGCCTTCAGTTTTTTGGTCTAACATTTTAGCTCACTAATTCTTGCTATGAGTCCCCATATACGAGTCATGGTGAGACTTACAACTCATAGGATAGCCTCGCAGGGGTGACGTCCACTTAGCAGATCTCTGAATTTTTGATCTCTTATTCTTGCTATGACATACCTTATGACTCATAGCTTGGGATACTACTTGTAGGTGTGCTCATATCTCCAAATCTTCAGCAAAATCTACAACTTTTCTTCAAAATCTAGCCAACCTTATTTTTCTGCAAGAACAACACATAAACATATAAAAACCATAAATAGTCGCATTAAGAACTCACAAAATCCCTTATTTTAGGCATCAAATGTGCTATATTTTGATAGCACATCAGAGTATCACACAAATCATCATAGACTTCTTAGGAAATAGCTCTGTCGCATGATTCAGAATCTGAAATAAGGCAAACTTTTCCTAATGTGATATAGCCTCCTACTTATAAAGTGTGGTCATGACAACACACGTATAAACAAGACTCTACTAGATATGGCTTCACTGACTCCCTAGGAAACTTGAAATCGTGCTCTGATACCAAGTTCATCACACCCCGAGAGGGTACCCTAGATATAACCGGCACTCAGAGAGTATTGCTAGTCCCCAAGAGAACCACTTGGCCTCATCACTTTATTTATTCATACATTCTACTAATTAGGGGAAGGCATAAAGTAATAAATGGGCATATCATCATTTAGTCTTAAAATAATATTATAATAAAAGACTAATAGAAAGAGCTAGTTCACAACCTTACATCAACATTCGACTCTAGTCTATGAAGCCTCTATCACTATAAGTGGTACCAATGATAGGGCCATGGCTACCTCAATCAAATTAAAACTAATAAGTGACTAACTCTAAGGCAAGATGAAATAAAGGTAATGAATACTCCAAAGTAAGGGAGGCTCACCAATCAACTAAACATCTCAAATCCTCAATAATGTGCCTGTTGACGATCTCTAAATCATGTATCTGCATCATGAAACGATGTAGTCCTAAAGAAGGACATCAGTATGTGGAATGTACTAGTATGTAAAATAGTTGAGTGAAACCGAAATAGGTAGAATAATATAGAAAAAATATCAACTCAATATAAAAATCAATAAACATGTCAAATGTCTATCTAAAGAAAGAATAAAGAGTAGGCAAGTGACCCATCAACCAATCGACTGATCAAGTCCTATTCTTTTAGGACAATAATGTGAGGACCTGTCCAACTCTAACAGACTTAATCCATAGGATGACAACTTGTCCAACTCTAATGGATTTAGCCCTTGAGTGAGAACTTGTCTGACTCTAACAGACTTAGCCCTCAAGTGAGAACTCGTCCGACTCTAACGGACTTAGCTCTCAACATAGGGACTTATCCAAATCTAACAGACTTAGTCCACTCCTAATCTCAATTAGATTATATCAAATAGCCTCGTAAAAACTCCCTTATCTCATTAACTCACACTATACATCCTCTATTGATTTCATGGACTTTAACTCTTCATAATTAAGTCAAATCTCATTTAATAACTCAAAGACTCAGATGTTCGTTTAGAATAAGTCATTTAAACAAGACACAAGAACTCAATTATGAAGACTCATAGGATCATCAAGCTCAACTAACTCAACCTCATATTCATGTCAAGATTTCAGTCAACATATTCAAGTCAAGGCTCTAGACTCCATCCCTAGGTCATTCATACATGCTTTCAAAAGTTAACACATATAGGATTTATGTAATATCTCATGAAAAATATTCAGTTCAAGAAAACAAGTTTATGATCATCAACATATGAAAATACATAAAATAAATATAATTTCTCAAGAAAATAAACATGAACCATGTATATTGACTCAAGAACTTTCAAATCTCTTCAAAGACCATCTATGGGACACATCAGAGAACAATCTCATGATTTTAGTTTAGCCTTACATATCTGAGATGGAAACAATACGAATCCTGGCAAGAATTTGACCTTAGTCCTCAAAATCTCAAGATTCTCTTCTCTTGCTCTCTCAATACTCTTACCTTTGGAGGCTAAAAATTGGGTTTTAAAACTCTTACTTCGTAGAAAAATGATCTTATAATCATTTATAGGACTTGGGATTTGGAGATTTACCAAATTACCCTTCCCAAAATAAAAAGAAAAAATGTCACCATATCATCTCCCCATTAGTATCCTCCACCCTTGAATGATGGGTAAAAGTTGATACCAAGGCATGAAGAGTCTCTAAACTCATATCCTCATTCATATCTATAAATCAAACTCTCGATTCTATCTCAATCAACAATCAACTCTATTCGGACTCATGAATAGACAATCGAATCAAGAAAAGACAATCAATTTATTTAAAGGTAAGGAAATTTCCTTCAACATTCTCATCGTTAGGTGCAATGGTCAAGACTCCTTTCAATTCTTAATCAACCAATCTGGACAGTCATAAGTCATTCTGAATAGGCAAATCGATTTAGATCAAGAGTAGAGATGCTCTTTTAGACTTTTTCACTATCAAGTACTAATGGAACATTGAAACTCAATCAATTTGAATCATTTGAAACCTCAAAAATCACCATTTTTGAACTTAGGAAGGAAGCCCTCAACTCTAATATAGAACGAGACCATTGATACATAAGACTCTATGTATAACTCTCAAGCTTAGCACCTCATCTCAATTGTGTTCACTCTCACGACACTCTACTCCATCAACTTAAGCTCATAACTCCTATTCAAAACTCTCCCTATCCACTACCCTTATTCCCTTCAAGCCTGTCTTTGAGCGTCAAGGTGTTATTGCTAAGATGAACATACCTACACCAATCTAACCCTTCAAAATTTATATCTCATATTTCTATAGTGACCTTTACTTAAAGAATATAACTCTTTCTCATCACACTAATACACTCACATAATGAAATTCGCACCTTCAGGCCTATCACTCTAATCACTTAATGGACTCTTTAAGGTATATTTTACTAGAGGATCTTTAACCTATTATAGTACATCTACACCCTCAAACTCATGCACTCTTATCATGGGATTCCTTCACTTATCTATTAGACTCATCACAATTTATCTAACTCCTCTACCAAGTCTATAACCTAAACCAGAAATGAGGTTGCCTCATTATCAGAATAGAAAACACTCATTCTCTCTCATCAACCCTCACTCCTCTAATATTATCTACATTTTTGTCGAGGATGAGATAGGATCACTGAAAGGGCTTTGAACGAAAGATTATTAGCATGATTCAATCGAGAAATATTATCTGAGAACGGTCATAATGAAGTATAATATCTCTCATCTATCAAGACTCTTTCTAAGTTCATAGAACTACACATATTGTAAAACTCAGGTCATATTTCATTCACCATAGAGTTGGAAACTCTTAGATCGTTTAGCTAAGATCAGAATATCAAATACCTATCTAAAAAATAGGACCTGCCCAACTTGAACAAACTTAGTTCTAAAAATAGAAACCTATCCAATTTTAATGGATTTAGGTCTCAAAATAGGAACTTGTTCGACTTTGACAAACTTAGTTCACAACACAGGGACCTACCGACTTTAACAGACATAGTCTACTCTACCCTTTAATTTACTCTTAGCTATCTGTTACACGTCATAAGGTCTCACCTCTTGCCTCTTCCTTATCTTTACCCCTATATGACACCAATACAATGCCATAATCACCATAAGGATATATTCACTCCTCCTAATCTACCCTCACTTTCAGTCTACTATCATCGAAATTACTATATGGACCTAAAAGGACTCATCTCAATGAACTCATCACTTTTTATCCTCACAACTCAACATGAATAACTATCAACAAGTGGTATATGGGACTAGGCCATGGGTATGGAAGTTGTATACGAGATGGCAATAGTGTATCATCCTCACTGAAGCACAAGGAATATACAAGATGGCAAAAATTAATGCCTCCTCCAAATTAACCTATCACCATCGAACACTCCAAATCCACCTTGATCTATCACATCACCATCTCCTCCTTATATCAAGGGTCATCTCTCAACTTTTACAAATAAATTCGCCCTACTAGGCTATAAGCGTATACCTCTACATAATTAAGGAATCACTATTCACAAGAATAGGCATCTTAAACTCTTCTATCAGGCTATAGTAGCATAAGTAAATTAGCTACTAAGACTCCCTTCAAAGATATCACTCTCAGCTTCTTCTTGTCTCTATAGAAATCTCTCTCTATACTAACTATCCTTATTGGTGCACATGACAACTTCCCATACCTCTTATAATCTAACCTCTTATTTTGCCTGCTAACACTTAACTTCTATGCTCTCATAAACTCATTTGTAGAAGACTTAGACTATAATGGAAAAACTCACTATTATCTGTCCATACTCACTAATCAACCTAGTTGCGCGAGATGACAAAGAATGCTTACATCAACCTGCTCCACATTGACAATTCAAATGTACTATCTAGATTCTTATAGTAGTTATCACTTAGAGTTTTACACTTCTTTACACAATCATGGGTACACATCTCAAGTCTCTTCTTATCTATTGAGCTATCATTGTTTCACTCATCTTACATAAGGGGCACTTGTACCTTGCCCATAGCCTCACTTTCATTACAACTCAATTCCGCTCACCTGTTTAGTCATATCTCCTTATCTGACTAAGGCTTATGACTCAATGAATCTCATGAACACTCACTTAATAATCACAATCCTAATTTAGATCTATCACATTAAATGCACTTTTTCCCCTATTCAATATCTACACTTCACCCTAAATAGTATGAATGCTATAACATATAATCACAAACTTCCTCTTAGTTTGAGCATGCTCAATCACATCTTGATACTAACTCCCTCTCTCTTTATACCTCATCATAACAATCATAGGGTACTTACGACTCTTTCATCAAACTTATGACAATCAACACATCACCTCATTACTTACCTAGTATATACATAACTCTAACTACAAGCCTCAATCAGTCATCACTTTTGATATCTTGTCGCTTTCTTTCCATCATCATCCTTCTAACTCTAGAATGATTTCAATTTTACTCAGGGTTTATAAAACCTCATATCTGACTCTTAGTTGGTGACATTAATATTATTGGAGACATAAGTTCTCTCTCATGGGTAACATCAGGAGTAAGTTTTGAATAAGAGGGTCTGAGACATCTTCAGCTAACTCAAATGTATGATCAATATGAGTAATAGTGCAATCTTTCTAGTCAATCAACTTATCACATAATCGGCTTATCTCAAGCCTGGTCCAGTCTTTGTACCATTTTGATTACTATATCGCAAGGGATCTCAATGGTAAGATTTTAAACATTTTTACTATCTCTAACACCTTGTGGATGAGGCATAGACAAAGGTTTAGAGCATGATCTGATGTTTAGCTCCAATAAGAAAGTGCTCACTATCAGTAATTAACCTAACCGAAGGCTTGGGTCAAATCTACAGGGAATACAGAGCTTGACTATAAGAATCTACTGCTAATCATTTAAATCATAAAAAACTAAATTCTCTAAATGGGAGAGGGGAAGTTTGCAATTCAAAAACAAACTAGAATAAACATTAAATTAAGGCATAAGGAAACACTCAATTTTAGGGACAACTAGGGAATTGTGTTCACCATTGTTCGTTGACTCGATTTCCTTAGGCAACATAACTACAACTGGAAATTCGCATGCAGGATGGTAACTTAGGTTCTTGCAGCCCTCTTATTAAGGTGAAGGTTGAATATTCACTATGGCGCTTGGTTGAGCTCCATGGCGTGCCAACTAACCATTACCAATTGTCCTAGTCAACCTCCTCTTAGTCAGGTTTCTTTGATTAGCTGATAACACATCAATCGAATCCTTTCATCTATTTCCCTTTTCTTATTCATCACTATGTTGGTCGGGCTAATGATAGTAAGCTAGGTTTGGTGTTGTCCACCACCAAACGACAATCATAATGAAGGGAAATAGACAATACATGCAAACCCCAATCATAGAAATGCAAGAAACTTAGGTTATTTCAAATCAACTACCCATGATTCCCACAACCCCAAGTTGTGAGTGCTTAACTACTCATGGATAAGGCAAAACAAGAAAACATGTTAATACAAGACATAAATGAGAGTTTTACCAAAAGCACTGAAGAATGTAGGTACCACAAGTTGCAAACCCAAAAGCTTGATTGATCAACAATGAATACAAAGGAAGACTTGCAATACCCAAAATGGGTTTTCCAAGAGAAAATGATAAACTAACTAAAACAACTAAGAAAATATTGAAAAGATTGATGAAATGGGTCCAAGTCGAACTCTCTTTCTAAAACCCTAACTTAAACTATATATAGTATTTATAAAATAACCCTAGAATTTACACAAAAAATACAGCTAGTAGCTGATTAGTCTTATAAATACGACTCATAGGATGACCTACAAGTCGTAGTCGGGGTCTCATATTAGGTTCTTGGAATCTTGGACTAAACTGGTATAACCCATAGATATGAGTCATTGCTTTCGCTACGACTCATATTTTCTTATAGTAGGCTTGGCCTTCATACTTTTAGTCCAACATTTTGTTGCTACGAGACCTCTTATATGAGTCATGGTGATAGTTATGACTCATAGGATGGCCTCATAAGGGTGACCTCCACTTAGCAGACTTCTGAATTTTAGTCTCTGAGTCTTGCTATAGCACACCTTATGACTCATAGCTTGGGCTATGACTTATAGGTTTCTTGTATGTGCTAAGCTTTAGCAAAATCTGCAACTTTTCTTCAAAATCATGCCAACCTAACTTTTCTACAAGAACAACACAAAAACACATAAAAACCATAAAACATTGCATTAAAACTCACAAAATCTCTCGTTTTAGGTATCAAATATGTTGTATTTTGACAGCACATCAACACTCTCAACTTAGAATTATTTCTTGTTCTCAAGCGACACTTGATCTGCACAGATAAACAGAAATACATAGCAGCTATACTAATGGCATATGAAACAACTCCTTTGATTCAGGTACCCAACTATTTTTTTCAAAAAAGGATGGCAAAGTTATTAAGCAGAACAAGAATATAATAAGATACCTCGTAATCCAAATATGACAAGCTAAGTAGCATCAACCGTGCATAATCGCAGCTATAGTCATATGCTACTTAAGTGGTGCAAATGCCCTCACTAGAAAGAAGTCCCTCATACTTACTTAAAAGTATTTAGAATTCAGGGACTAAGGAAGCATTCTCACTCTGAGATTCCTGCATATTGACTAACACCATAGGCTTGCCTTTATACTCATCCTCTGGCTTGGTGATAAATTGGAGTTAGATCACTTTAGGACTTATAGGCTTGTAACATAGGTTTAGGGTGCTTTGGTATAGTATTCTGGGCAAGTAGTGACTAAAAGCTATCCTTGAACCATGCTCACCAATACTTTTTTTCTTTAATAAGCAAACCCTCTTTAATAAATCCACCGTTATTCTCCTATTTGGAACTTTTCTTGAGTGCTTTCTTTCACTTTTTTAGTTGTACCTCGATTTCCAACTCATTTTTGTTACTTTTTCTCAACTCAAGGTACTTTTTTTCCTTTTTCTTCACTCAGCTCATGCCTTTTAATTTCTTTCTTGATTTTCTAACTAACCACCTTATAATTATTACTTTACTGCAATAAGGGTCACCCTCAACTTAGGCTTTTATCCTCAGGTGAAGTACACAATATCTATGCCTCAAACTATGGCCACCAACTGCAGCCACCCTCAACTTAGGCCTTTGGCCTCAATTAAGGTTCACATGTTCATGGATAGACCAGGGACAATATCAAGGTATTTCATCAAACAAGGTTAAGTTAGCCAAGTGTTAAGAAAGAATGAGTACATGAGAAGCTCAAATGTTTGGAACAAGGGATTCTCTCATTCATTTGGTGTGTAATTTAGGCTACAACTGGATTCACCCAGAGAACAAAGGCCTAAGATCCTTTTCATATCCACCACATCACGAAACCAATCTTAGAGTACTAAGGCAAGTTCTGGGTCCATATAAGATGCATGAATGCAGCAAAATAAGCTCACAACACTCATGGCAATTGCAACCACAATCAAGTATAGACTCACAACTCATGCTTTAAATCTCTGCTTACCTTCACAAAATAAGAACAAACATTGACAGATACTAAAAGATATTTTAACGCATCAATAACTACAATCTCAAAAATTTTGAGGGTACCTAATTTTCATCAAAACTTTATAATACATCTAAAAATTATGTATATACCAATAGATAACACTATTATGAATTCACACATTATTTACACTACCTAAACATGCCAGTTCAACAGAAAAGTAAACATCCACAAGACAAAAAAAACATGACAAGAAAATCTTGGAATCAAAAATAGGGGAAGTTATGAACTCGAGGTTACTCAGACTTCACCTTAATCCATAGCTTCCCACACCCTACTAAAATAAGATACTTTGTCCTCAAAGTAAAAACATATACTATGATGAACCTAAATAGACACAAACTTAGATATATATACATTAAAAATCAACATTTAAAAACCAACATTTAAAAACCAATATCCAAAATCAAAATAAAAGCATCATCCATAAATCATTTAAAAACTAACATCAAAATAATATTATCTAACAAGAGAATAGAATATCCAAAAATAAAAGTAAGAACTAGAGTTAAAAAGACTCAAAAATTATGGTGCATCAAGCACCGATCACTGGCTAATTTGTGGGGTCTTGGGGCACCATCTTTTCTGTAGCAATACCAAAAGTACCCTCTACATGTGGGTGTACTACTCTCGATCTCTCGAATAGCGGCCAACAATAGTGACGCCTGCACCACTTACTCTGGTATGGGTCCTCCTATGGTCTCGGCCTTTTTGGGGTTGGCTCTAGGTCATAATTATACTTAAGGGGCCTCTTCCCACAGATGGTTGGACAGTCGACTAGCCAATCGAATGCCTCACCATCTGCCGGTGCCACCTCTGGGACTACAATAGAGCTGCCAATATCTTTAATAATTCGACCTTAAACTTGGCCAACTCCTCAGTCACAGCGCTCATGTCAGTAAGCCAAGCTCTCTCAAGTCACCACTGGACTTTCGCCTTGAAGGCATCTACTCGGGCATCTACTGCTCTAAATCTCTTATCTACCAGATCGAGAGTGAATGCCTTCATCCTCTCATCTAAGTCCCGTATGGTTTGATAAACCCATGGTCAGAATCGTGTAGGTAGAACTTGGAGTTTGGACTCTGCCATAGCCACCCTGCATAATAAAACCTGAAAAGAAATCGCAGAAGTAAGAATATTACCTTATAATGAAGCTACTGTTGCTGGTGCTGGAGTACTGGAGAATGGTGTGGACTCTATCTCCCTAGCTAAAGTAGGCTCTGTGGCCACTGAAAAGGTGTCGATAGCAACTGGATGTGCACTCTGAGTTGGAGGCTCTACTGGACATGGCTCTGAAATAGAAGAAGAAACAACTCTCTGTAGGGAACCAGGATTCTCATCTGCCTAGATCAGACTAGGATCCATTATGTGCAACACCTCTACATGAGGGCCCAAGTGGAGAGAGACTGATACCCAAGCCGCCTTGCACAACTTATGAATCAAAATGGGGAATGGGAAGGCCTACTAAGTGCGAACTGCTGACTCATGTATCTGTTTTGCCATAACCCAAGCCTAGTGAATTCATAGCTCACCAATATACTAGCCAACAATATGTCTCTTTCCAAGTGATCACATTATCCATAAAAGTGGATCTGATGCACCAGCGAATAATGGAGCACAAAATATTTTCCCTAAATTAGAGATGGGCCTTCAGAATCTACTCTGTAAGGTTTGTGACCCATATTGGCTCAACACTTTCCTCCCAAATTTGACTTGCTATCCACCTGTGCAACTTTGTTCTTAGCCCAGCATCCTTTTTATTCATGGCCTTTCTCATCTCTGCAATCCTATGATCATACTCCATCGTAGAATGTGGCGCTTTGTAGTTTGATCTGTATTACACTCTTCGAATAGTTTCCTCTTAGATATCAATAACCTTCCCTATGACCAGGACTTCACTCAATTGCTGTTGCTCAATGGGCTTTTTTGTCCTCGACAAATCTCTGCAAATAGTAGCGTAGTAGGCAGCATAAAACTTTGTATCCACATAAGGGGCATACTTCCTAGTACCTACTATAGCCAACCTAGTCCATGTCACTCCATTTCAGCCTCTAACCATGGCACATTCCTTAGCCCTGAATCTTTTAATCTATCTTCCTTATGGAATATTCTCACTGGTCTCCATTGGTTTTTCAGCTCTAGTCCTTATTCATATGTCTCTTTCATCCCTAGGACACACCATCTCATGTTTTATGGGTTTGTGGAGGTGACTATGTAAGTAGAGTCAACATGTTATGGGAGAGCAGTATCCTTATGCTGAGCTTGAGACACCTCAACAAAATGGGACTCAGAAAGTGAGGCATTGATTATCTGACCCGTCTTCATTGCCCTCTTCTTCAGACTGAGAGGGACTAGTAACTTCTATCGATATTTGTGCAGCACGGGCTCGAGTTTGAGGCACATTTGCCTCAGTATTTATCTGGACAATGTGAACTTCCATTGAACCCTCAAATGTTTCATCATCAGAGGGGTCATCCCTCAAATGTCTCCTTTGAGCTTTAGCAGACTCTTTTCCTGTTTTTAGAGCCACATCACCAGAATAGTCCACCCACAAATATAATATGAGCACCATAGTGTTTGAAATAGATAGAAACTACAAAGAAGAATAAACAAACAGTAACAAAATAAATATAAGAAAACATATAACATAGTGCACTGAATCAGTTGCAGGTCTGCAGGTACGAGGCACAGATACGACTCGTAGGGTGGCCTATGAGTCATATTGTGGCCTTGTAGAGCATAATTTTCTGAAAACATATAACACTGAACCCAGGTACAAATCACAGGTATGACTCGTAGGAGAACCTACAAGTTGTAGTCTGGCTCATACCAGTTTCCAGTGTTCAAATTTAAAATCATTGAATGTCCACGAGTTCCTCACTATGACTCATAGTGAACATTATATTTTGTAGATGCATCTCGTATGGCATATGTCAAGGACCCATAAGTTCCTGCTACTTCCTACAAGGGTCCTTTACGTCCTGTAGGACTATCTACGAGTCATAGGGAAACCTCGTAATAGAAAAAACAATAGGTACCAGTGGTGCCCTCAATCATTTCGGCAAGAACCACACTTTATTCAATCCCAAACAAACAACAACGAAGTAAGTTTTTACATATAGCGTAAGCGCAAAGACATATCCAAAACCTAAACATGATCACCCAAAGCTAAACTCATCTCACAATGATCTATTCAGGAGGACCACCATTAAACAATATTTCCCAATCACAATCAAGAGATACCCAAAAGCAATCAATCCCTAAACTCACAATAATCAATATCAACACAGAAACAAGGGAGTTATAATAGAGTTTAAAACAAACTACACAAGGGCATCTTAGTTGATCATTTTCATACGCCAGTTTACACCCCAATTTCAAACCTATCAGGAACTCTATGCTAACCAAATATCATATACCTACTTCACAACATGATCAATAATTAGACAAGACAAGCTTTCCATCACTACATAGTCCAACAAGAGTACTTTAACAATTTTAGAACAACAATAGGGGAATTTGAACTGACAATCCTAGTTCTCACATTTAGACAAATATTCCCTCAAAAGTATATGCAATATCATCCCTATGCACACTATCATCAAACAATCTAAGGAAAATAATAAAACTTGTGTGCCACGTTTAGCCAAGAACATACCTTGAGAGAAGACAAATGATATTTGGACAAAATGAGACAAAAGGAGAAGCTGAAACGCTACTCGTAGTGCTTGCCAAAAAAAGGTCTAAAAATGACATGGGTCATCAAAAAAGTCAACCGAAATAGAGGAGGATTAACTAGGGAACATTTTGTGCGGATTAGGTCATGAAAATAGGCTTTAGGGGTTAAAATTCATTTGGACCCCTTTTATATCAAACTGGGCTGACTATTAAAAATTCTGCATTTCTTGGCTACAAAACCCCAACTATGAGATTTAGGACTTCCTACGACTCGTAGGTCCTGGACTTGTAGCCGACCTCAACACATAGCAAAGTAGAATTCATACTTGGGCACTATGAACCCCATTTACAACTCGTAAGAGATCTTACAAATCGTAAGGTCGGCTCGTAATGTATGTGCCAACATCTGATGCTCACTAATTCCTTTTACGAGGCATGATAATGAGTCATAGTCATGATTATGACTCGTAGGCTTGCTCGTAGAGGTTGGTTCAGGTGTTATTTTCTTTAAGTCTTCAATTCTTAATTTATGCCTGCAAACCAAACTTCAAAATACTCAAATGTCCAGAATAATTCAACTGATCTAGTGTCTTAATACTCAAAATAAACATCATACCACTACCTAATATTTCAATCAACTAAAGTATACTTGGGTTGCCTCCCAAGAAGCACCTTGTTTAATGTCGTGGCTTAACTATGCTATCATGGATAATCATACTTCTTCATGAGTCCCATTGTTGCTCCTTCTACTCTTTCTTTGCTTATCTCGCACTGCATCTAATTTCTCAGCAAGTTGCTCCATCATATCACTAAGACTTTGCATTTATGTAGTTTGTTGTTCCACTTTGTAGTTGCACTTGAGGACATCAAAGTTTATCTCCTGGATAATATTATCTTGCTCATTGACCTTGGTTAGGACTTGTTCAAGCATATGCTCAATCATTATCAGCTTATCAGTGATGAAATACTAGTGCGGAAACCTAATCCAATTTGCTTCATTCTCTCTCTTAGGTTTACTTGGGGATCCCTTCGATACACTAGTGGATGGTCTGACTTGTCCTTAAAAGGGTTAGTAGACTTGGACAACTGCAGCTAGCTTGTTCATATGCTCGGTGATCTCATTAAATGGCCGTCTTATGAACTCCCAACAGTCCCCTCCAAATAATGCATCAACCTGCCATTGTTGCTCGGAGGGTATTGCTCAGTAGAAACTAGCCGCCGATTAATCATCAGTAAGACCATGGTTTTGATTCTCTTCCAAGAACAACTTATATCTTTCCCAAGCCACTGCCAAAGGTTCTCCTGACACTCTTTTGAAATTACAGATATTATTCTGTATCTTTTATTTGCTAGACTCCTTATAGAAGTTCATGAGGAAGACTCTCTGTACTTCCCCCTTGGTTATAGTGAACATCGAGGGGGAGAATTGACTACCATTCTATAGCTTCACTCCGGAGAGTCATGGGGAAAGTTTGAAGAGTCACAGCCTCCCAAGCAGGATGTCTTGTCCCAAGGACCCCCCTCAATGTTTGAGTAAAATTTTACAGGTGAATTTGTGGGTCTTACGACTCTTGTCCATAAAATAGGGCTCTCCTCTGCAAGGTGTCCAACAAGTCGTTTCCAATGTAGAACTTTTGTTCAATCATAGTGCCAGCCAACCAGTAATTAGAATTAACTAACAAAAAAAAAACTAAAGTAAAATACAAGATATTTTAGAAATTGATACTAGATCTAACTAATAGTAGATTAAAGTCAAAACCTAATCGTATTCCCCGACAATGGTGCCATAATTTTTGATCTGATGTTCACACTCCAATAAAAAAATGGTCGTAGTCAGTAATTAACCTAACCGAAGGTTAGGGTCGAATCCACAGGGGATACAGGGCTTGACTACAAGAATATACTACTAATCATTTCAAGCATAAATAATTAAAATCTCTAAATGGGAGGAGGGGCATTTGTGATTCAAAAAGAAAATAGAATAAACACTAAACTAAGGCACGACGAAACACTCAATTTTAGGGACAACTTGGGAATTATGTTCACCATGGTTCGTTGACTCGATTTCCCTAGGCAACATAACTACAATTGGAAATTCGCAAGTAGGATGGTAACTTAGGTTCCTCCAGCCCTCTTATGAAGGTGAAGGTCAAATTTCACCATGGCACTTGGTTGGCCACCATGGCGTGCCAACTAACCATTACCAATTGTCCTAATCAAGCTCCCCTTGGTCAGGTTTGGTAGATTATATGAGAACACATCAATCGAATCATGTCATCTACTTCCCTTTTCTTATTCATCACTACCTTGGTCGGGGTAGTGATAGTAGGCTAGGTTTGGTGTTGGCCACCACCAAAATACAATCATAATGAAGGAAAATAGACAATACATGCAAACCCCAATCGTAGAAATGAAAGAAATTTAGGTTATTTCAAATCAACTACCTATGATTCCCACAACCCCAAGTTGTGGATGCTTAGCTACTCATGGCTAAGGCAAAACAAGCAAACATGCTAATACAAGACATAAATGAGTGTTTTACTAAAAGCACTGAAGAATGTAGGAACCACAAGTTGCAAACCCAAAAGCTTGATTGATCAACAATGAAGACAAAGAAAGATTTGCAATCCCAAAATTGGATTTTCCAAGAGAAAATGATAAACTAACTAAAGAAAAACTAAGAAAAGATTCAAAAGATGATGATAAAATGTCTCTAAGTCAAACTCTCTTTCTAAAACCCTAACTCAAACTATATATATTACTTATAAAATAACCTTAGAATTTACACAGAAAAGACAGCTGGCAGCTGAGAAGTCTCACAGGTACGACTCATAGGATTACCTACGAGTCATAGTAAAGGTCTCGCATCAGGTTCTTGGCATGTTGGACTAAACTGGTATGACCCATAGGTACGAGTCGTTGCTTGAGCTAAGACACGTATGTTCTTCTCGTAGTCTTTACCTTTAGTTTTTTGGTCTAATATATATATATATATATATATATATATATATATATATATATTTACAGAATTTGATTTGTAATTTTTTTGAAAGTTTTAAATCATTTATATTTATGTGTAGTAATAAAGCTAAAATAGAAAATGCGATATGACATCCTTTTAGGTCCAATATTGATATTTATGTATTTTACTAAATACTTAAAAATATATTTTTTTAATTTTATTAAAAATAATTGCTCAAAAATAAAATTATTCTTCCAAAAAATTATCCTTATACGTAGTTCTAATGTGTGTGTGTGTGTGTGTGTAGTAATAATAAGGAATAAAATATTCTATATACGTAGTTTAATATACACAATTATTATATTTTTATATTGAATATATATAGTTGCCATATATAGACACGGTAATATTTAATTTAAATTTATATTATGATTTTTTTTCATGTATATACATGGTGATATTTAATTTTAAATTATGTTCTGATTTTTACCATTTATATAGAGAGTGGTTTAAATAATTTTCCTCTATTTCTCTTTCTCTCCTTCTTTTGTTTTAAATAAAAAAGTCTAATGTATTTACTAATTTCTTTGTTACCATATATATACGTACAGTAATGTTTAATTTGAATTTATATTATAATTTTTATCATATATATATATAATATTTAATTTAAAATTATATTCTGATTTTTAACATGTATGGCTAAAAAATTTTATTAACAGTGAAGAACAAAATGTCCTATATACATACATATAAATATACGTACATATACAAATATACATACATACATACATACATACATATATATATGTATATTACGATTTTTACCATTTATATGCATAGTAATTTAAATAATTTTCCTTTCTTTCTCTTTTATTGCTTTTTTCTTCTTTTATTTTTAAAAGTCTAGTGTATTTGCTAATTCAATTATGTTTAATCTCTTAATTAAAGGATTTTATTACCATATTTATTAATTTTATTGTCCTAAAATTGCTACGCGGCTTTTCAATAGTTTGACACATGGCTTAACCATACTTCAAACTATTCTCCTATGTAAGTAGTTTGATATATATAATTACCATATTTTTATATTTAATATATATATAGTGTCACACCCCGAGAGGGTATCCTAGGCGTAACTGGCATTCAAAGACTATTGCTAACCACCAAACGAACCACCTAGTCTTATCACACTCATTCACTAAATACATAAGCAAAAGACATTCAAGAATTTAGAAGGCTATCAGTTGGTTATAAGCTGTCAACTCTGTCTATCATACGAAACATAAATAGCGAAAAACAATTCAGTCTAAGATTTGAGAAGGGGGGGGTGGGAGAAACCCCAACATCAGCTATCATTAATCTACGTCTATGAAGCCTCTATAGCTACTCTCTAAGAAGGTACCATGACAGGCCATGACTACCACAGTCCAAATAAAGAACACAAAAAAAATAAAAGCTAGTAATGATGTCCTCTTGAAGGTAGGGGAGAACTCACCAATCTAAAATCACAGAGCTCTAAACCTCAACGATTCACCTGATGAATTCCTTTGTCTACAAAATCTGTATCATAAAATGATATAACGCCAAATGGTTGTTGGTACATTGAATGTATTATATGTAAAAGGCTAAAGTAAACAATATGGTCTACACATTAAATATGACATTAGCTCATCAATCACTCAACCTCAATTCAGAGTAAGAAATAGGACTCTACCACATCGCCATCCATCAAGACATCATAATATCACATCAACCTCAAAGTACTATCAACATGAAACCATTTTGGGAGTTTCTATAATCGATAACTATCACCTATGAACCGGTGATGACACAACGAAGAGATATCATTGCCACATGCACCTAGTACCTTGCCGAGGTAAAGGACGAGTCTATTGGGGATCCCAAAAGAAGTCTATCAAGTCCTCTACAGGACAAACGAAACATCCACTTTCACTGTTCAATCCTCTCCTGTGCTGGCCACGTAGTTAATGAGTGCGAGTGAGATTCACTATTACCCATTTCGGTGCAAATACTCCTCCCAAGACTTGACATGCTCATAAGTCTATCAATATCAGGCTAGTTATACAACTAAACCCCCTCAGACAAGGACCTCATCTCATCTGACTTTCTATCAACTCAAGGAATAGAGTCTTCCTTTCAAGCTCTATCCCAATCTCATTTGAACTATATGGTTGCTAATTTCATCAACTTCAGCAATCAATATACTCATCTCAAGACTCAGACCACAACAATCAATACACCCAGACAGTTACAACTCTAGACATTAACCCTTGGTTCATTCCTGAAGACTTTAACAAGGAAAAACCATGTAGATTAGGCATACAATCATACAATAATACATATAAACAGTAATTTCAAGTATGATGATAATCAGTTTAAGAGAATATGTAAAAATTAAAGATTGTCTTCAAAATTTCATTCAAGATATCATAGGTAAGACTCATAACTTTCAACTAATCAACCTAACTCAATCATGAGGGCTCATGGGAGAACAATCCCATGTTTTTGGTAGACTTTACATAGCAGGGATGAAACTTATACTAATCTTCAACAAGAATTTGGACCCGTACTTTCAATCCTTAGGCTCTTTCTTGCTTACTCTCTCAAAACATACGATTAGAACTTATGAGCGTGTGGGTTTTTGAAACCCTTAATACAAAATCAATATTTTAAAATATGTTTTGGGACTTAAAAATAGGTTGAAGATACCTAAAATACCCTTCCCGTATTTAAAAGAAAAAATGTCAGGAAAATTGTACTGGTCCGTGACATACTAGGGGGCAGACTAGTACATTTTGCGAATTTTCAAAAATCTCAAATTCCCATCAAATAATTAAAAAAACCAAAGTGTTACTCCACGCCCCCTCCGTGTCGCGCTAAGGGTGCGGATCAATACTGTCTTGGCATTAATTAGCAAAAATTATTTTTTGACCTAATTGTTCTTAAATTAAATTAAGACCATTTTCCCACTAGATATTTTATGCTAATCATAAATCCTGTCTCAGATTTCCTATTGGAGCTTGGGAAAATGCATTATGTATCAGATTATGTTCTAGGGGCATTTTGATAATTTTACAAAGTGTTACATCATCTTCTCCTTGGGATCATTCATCCTCGAATGATGAGTAAAGATAGAATAAAGGCACGAGTAACTCAATACTCATCTCCCTTCTCACTCGGAAACTCTCGAACTCTCAACTACCCATCACTTTCTACATCTCTGGCTTAGACTCAAGAATAGGATTAACACATAGACTCGAGAAAAAGAACTTCGATAGCATTAAGGATAGGGGATTTACCTTCAACATCATCATCATTTGGCATAAATAGGTGTGGGTAATTGAGTTTCATTGCTTCCTCAGCTTCCCATTTAGCTTCTTCAGCAAATTGATTCCTCCATAAACCATTGACGGAGGCTGTCACTTTGTTCCTTATCTTACAAACTTGTCGATCAAGGATTTGGGCTAGAATTTCTTCGTAAGATAGGCTATCCTTCACTTCCATGCTCTCAATAGGAATTTCCAAAGCAGGATCTCCCAAGAATTTTTTTAGCAGCAAAACATGAATACCGAGTGAACTCCATGTAGCTCAGTAGGTAGGTCTAAATCATAAGCTAATTTTCCAATCCTTCTCATAATCTGGTACAACCCGATATGACGGGGATACAACTTTCCCTTTTTACTAAACATCATGACACCCTTCATAGGTGATACCTTCAAGTACACCAAACCATCCACCTTAAACTCCAAGTCCCTTCTCCTCACATCCGTACAAAACTTTTGATGGCTCTGTGTTGTGTTTGACCTTTCCCTAATGACCTTCACCTACTCTATAGACTAGTGGACAAGATCGGGTCCAATTAACTCAGGTTCACTATCCTCAAACTAGCCAATTGGTGATCTACATCTCCTTTTGTATAATGCCTCACAAGGGGCCATCTGAATGCTACCATGGTAGCTGTTGTTGTATGCGAACTCAATTAATAGTAGATGGTCATCCCAATTTTCTTTGAAGTTGATGACATATGCTCGCAATATATCCTCAAAAGTTTAGATAGGGCGCTCTGCCTGTCTATTTGTCTGAAGGTTATGCTTAGATTCACTTTCATACCTAATCCTTTCTGAAATGATCTCCAAAATTGAGAGGTGAATTGATCTCCTATGTCTGAGATGGGGGATGGGGGAACCCCATGAAACCTCACAATCTCAAAATGTATAGTTGGGCATACTCCTCAGCCATATTAGTTGTCTTTACTTCGAAAAAGTGGGCTGATTAGTTATCCTATCAACAATCACCCATATCGAATCATGCTACTTTTAGGATCTTGGTAATCCAGTGATGAAATCCATGTTGATCATCTACCACTTCAACTCAGGATTTCCAAAGGTCTGAGCCAACCCACATGCTCTCTGATGTTCAACCTTAACCTGTTGACAATTGTGACACTTAGAGATGAATATCGCAATGTCCTTCTTCATTCCATTCCACCATTAGACTTCTCTCAAGTCATGGTATATCTTAGTGGAACCAGGATAGGTGGAATATCTAGAGCTATGAGCTTCTACCATGATCTTTTCTCGAACACCGTCAACGTCAAGCATACACAATCTATCCCGGTATCTCAACACCCTATCTCCCCCTTTGGAGAAAATCATCACCTTCAGTTTGTTAACTGCTTCATTCAATTGGAGCAAGATAGGGTCTTGGTATTGCTTTTCCTTCACTTCTTATCCTAAGGACAAATAAAACCATTTTGAACATTGACCCTGCATTTATTGTTATCTTCAAGTTATACTACTAGTCGAGCCAATCTATGAACTTTCTTAGCTAATTCTCTCTTCCATTCCTGCACATGTGCTATGCTACCCCTAGACAACCTGCTAAGAGCATCAATAACAATATTAGCCTTACTTGGGTTAAAAAGGATGCTCATATCATAATCCTTGAGCTACTCCAACCATCGCTTCTGCCACAGGTTGAGCTCCTTCTGACTAAACACGTATTGCAAGCTCTTGTGGTTAGCGACTAGGCCCATATACACTCCATACAACTAGTGATGCTAAATCTTAAGTGTTACCACGACTGCTGCCAACTTAAGATCATGAGTTGGATAATTCTTCTCATCGATCTTCAGTTGTCTGGAAGCATAAGCTATTACCTTCCCTCTCTGCATTAGTACACAACCTAATCCAAATCTAGATGCATCACAGTATATCACAAGGAAGAGAAAACCTCAACAAATCTATGATAGTAGCCTACCAGACCCAAGAATCTTCTTATTTCCATCAGAGGAGTTGGTCTAAGCTAGTTCTTAATTGCTTCTATCTTTTGGATATCCACCCTTATGCCATCCCCCGAAATGACATGGCCTAGGAAAGCCACGGACATAAGCCAAAACTCACACTTTGAGAATTTTGCATACAGCTCATGGACTTTGAGCGTTTACAAAACCACTCTAAACTGATTAGCATGCTCCTCTTCAGCCTTTGAATACACCAGAATATCAACAATAAACATGATCACAAACATATTAATATACAGTTTGAATTCCAGTTTTATCAAATTCATGAAAGTTATAGAAGCATTAGTCAACCCAAAGAACATGACCAAGAACTCAAAATGGCCATATAGTGTCCTAAAGGCTATTTTTGGAATATCACTTTCCCTTCCCTTCAACTGATGGTAACTCGATATGGGGTCTATCTTAGATAAGCAAGCAGTACTCTGAAGTTGGTCAAATAGATCATCTATCTAGGGAAGAGGATACTTTATCTTTATTGTGACCTTGTTCAGTGCTAGTAAACTATGCATATTCTGGGAGACCCATCTTTCTTACGCATGAATAAAATAGGAGCACCCCAAGAAGAAATATTAGGCCTTATGAAAACCTTCTCTAACAAGTCTTTCAACTGTTCTTTCAATTCTTTCAACTCAGCGGAGAACTTTGTATAAGGTGGAATTTAAATGGGTTGGGTCTCAAGGAGAACATCAATCCCAAAGTCAATCTCCCTATAAAGAGGGACTCCAGGTAGATCATCAAGAACCACCTTAGGAAAATCATTCACAATCAAGACTAACTCAAGAGTAGAAGATTCAACATCTTTAGACTTAACTCATATGATGTGGTAAATATAACCCTTGGAGATCAACTTTTTGGCTTTAACATAAGAAATGAATTTGCTCTTAGGTGCAATAAAACTCCCTTTCCACTATAGAATAGGCTTATTAGGAAATTTAAACTTAACAATCCAGGTTCTACAGTCATACGAAGCATAACAGGTGTTAAGCCAATCCATGCCAAGTATCACATCAAAGTCAACCATCTCTGGTTTTACCAAGTCAACTAAGGTATCTCTATGATAAATTGATACTATACAACCCCTGTAAACTCTCTCAGCTAAGATAGATTCACCAGTAGGAGTGGATACAACAAAAGGTTCAAGCAAACACTCTGGAAGAATCTCGAACTTACTAGCTGCAAAACACAAGGTGGCACCTAGTTTAAGAAATGCATACCAATCAAAGGTAAAGACTCGAAGTATACCCATAACAATATTTGGGGTAGCCTCTTGATTTTGTCGATTACCCATAGCATAAAGGTAGTTCTTCCCGCCTCCTATACTTGTAGTAGTACCTATCTAATGATTACCAACTGAGGGTGTTATAGAGGATTATGGTCTACTGGTCCTCTCATCTCATATCCTCTTTGGGAACTCAAAATGTAAGTGACCAATTTATCCATATGAATAACACACATCCTTACCCATATGACATTCACCTAGATGAAACTTACCACAGTTGTCATAGGGTGGGTTTTCCCTTGCACCTTGGGTCATACTAGCCTAAGATATTATGCACCCTGAGCCCTAAAATTCTGATAACCTTGAGACATTTGATCATACCTATTTGGATGGACGGGTGTACTTCCTACAGAGGTTGCATGGTGAGATGATCTCTTTTGAAAGTAGGACTAGTCACCCTTATTTTGCTTATGCTAGATAGGCTCATATCCTGCTGATTTTGCATTTCTATTCATTTGTTCTTCCTTATCTCTCTTTTTGTCCTCCTCTGTCTGTTGGGATTACACCATGATTTTGGAGATGTCCATGTCGTGAATCAGCAAGGCTGCCTTGCACTCTTTCTGCACATATTTGCCCAGGCTAGATACAAACTTCCTCATAATGGCCCTCAGATCTTGGACCATCTCTGGAGCTTACCTGGACAGCTTAATAAACATAAGGTTGTACTCCTTAACCATTATCCCTCCCTGCTTCAGGTTTACAAACTCATCGACCTTCGCTTCCCTTAGCTCTTAAGGAAAAAAATGGTCAAGGAAAGCAGCTTCAAAATTTTCCCACTCTACAGGCTCTGCATTTTCACCCCTACTCTCCTCCATTAGTTGTACCAAACATTAGCAATGTCTTTTAGTTGAGGGATCATGTGAGCTTGAGCTAGGAGCTTGAGGACCTCAATTGTCACCCTAAGAGGTCACCAGCTGAGTCAGCATAGTGATGACTAATGTAAACTCTGCCTCGGTGCTTTGAGCTGGTTGAGACTGAGTAGGGGGTGCCTGTGGGACCTTAATAGTCCTAGTAGGCCATGTCATCTCCTAGTCTCTGTCTGAGCTAGGACCTTAGGTTGGCATTCTCAGCATTTGGAGCTGAGGCATCTCTTTGGCATCTATTCTCTTTGGTGGTATTTTCTATAACTCTGTAACACACAAGTTAAAATAAGATTCCCATAAGGTTAAACCCTATCACATGAACTCAGATCATAGAAGAAGTCTCATACTTCATAATGTCCTATAGCCTCCTTCTTATGAAGTGTAGTGCACAACACACCCACAAATAAGACTCTATTAGACACGACTTCATAGGCTTCCTAGGTGTCATGTACCTAGCCTAGGGCCTAGATGTGACATGACAAATGGGGAACCAGAAGGAACCCCAATCAAGCCTCTTAACTTATCATTACACGTTATCCATCGCAGAAGCATATAAAAGACATAAAGAGTAAGAATAGGGGCTAAGGGCAAAGCTTGCATAACATCATAATCAAGAGACTAAGAGTCAAAAATCATATCATAGATACATAACATATCCAACAAACACCTCTAATACTTACATAAGGGCAGGTGCCAAGATAAAGCAACCAGGCTCACTCGTATAGTCAAAGTAGAACATAAAGAAGAGTGTCTCAATACATAATAAGAAAAAAATAGACTAAGGTACCCGAAGTGGAGGACTCACCAATTAGCTTGAGTAGTACTGAACTATCCATATGGAGGAGAATGATCAACTTGAGCACCAGTTCCTACATGGTGATAACATATAGGCAAGAGTATACATTAATACGTTTGAATGCACTAAGTATGTAGGATGCAATGCAACAAGAAATACACATCATAGTCAAATGCATAACAATAAGCAACAGGCATAATATAACAATATGCTATGTATGATCAATGCGAGTAAAACATGCTTAAGTAACTCATGCTCATATAGGATATCATATGTATAGAAGAGACCAAGCTAGATTTTCAAAGTACAACCCCCTTGGTTGGTTAAAGGTGGTATCACCCTACCACTCTGGTGGTATGGTACAAACCCCTCACGTAGTTGATGATAATTTCACCTTATCACCTAGGTGGCAAAGTACAAACACATCACATAGTTGATAAGTACAAACCCCCATCTCGGTTATCAAGATACAAACCCCTTGATAAGGTTATCTGGGCTCTTAGTCCCCCTGGATCAAGTATGGTCTAATGCAATACTTTATATACATTATATCATACACATAAGCTTCTTTCATCATCATAACATCAATCATATCATATTTAATGCTGTGGACCTTCAATTTCTCAAGAAACTACATCCGAATATTTTATCAAACACTTAGACGATGTGTAATGCTAGTATAAAATCATGAAATATAAAGATGAAATCATGAAAGAAAATCCATTGTAAAACCCATTCAACACCATGCAACAACCTCAAGAAATATACATCAAAACACCTTATCAAATTTTACAATAGATTCATGATTTATGGCTCAAAACACAGCAAAGCAGTCATAACTTCATATAGCTTTAACATAGTTCATAGACATGTTCATACTAGTAAACCCAATTGTAAAATCAACTTTAAATCATGCAAGTTGAGTAATAAGGAGATTAGGGCACCATAGGTGGAAGGACCTAATGGATAAAACCTACATCCCTTAGCTTTGAGGAAACTCTTGATGAAGATTGAAAATATAGGCTCGAATCTTGAAGGAAATCCTTAATTCCTAATGAGGGTTTTGAGAATTGAATTTGGGAGTGAAAAATATGGCTAAGTGTTTGAGAGTGTATTGAAAAAAATATTAAGGATGATATGATAATGAAATATGCCTAAGTATAGGTAAAAATACATTTGGAAACACTTAGGCCTAAGACCCAAAAGCCTTCGACAAAGATAAAAATCACTGGCAAGAAATTCACAGGTCCATTTTTGGTCCGTGATGCACACCTATCACAAAGGCAAAAATTAATACATATCTACAATAGCTGCACTTCGCGGCACTGTCGTGGATTGATTCTGGATAAGAAAAATTATGAAAACTAAAATTGCTAATCGTTTGTTCTTAAATCGGGATTAGACCCTCCCCCTCTTATTTTGACCCCCTAAATAAGAATATGAAATTGAATTTTCAATATCGGGCATGAATTTTGAGATATATAGAATTTAAAATTTTAGGCATTTCGAGACACATTTTCAGGCACTTTTTGGGATCGTTTCAATATCTTCCCCTTGGGAACATTCGTCCCCGAATGTAAAAAGATGTACCAGACAAGAGTGATCATAAACAAATCAGCCCCAATAAGAATTCAACATTACATTTAAAACACCATTTTCAAAATCTCAACATAAGTGTAAAATAATCATAAATTTCCAAACTTAAACATGAATGCATATGAATGACATAGGGCCAGAAACATAAGACTTGAAATCAGATAGGGCACTTAGGTCTAATACCTTAGGCTTGAGTGGAGTGTAAAGATAAGGATACCACTTTTGCATGTCCACTTCGACCTCCCATGTAGCACTTTCGATTCTTTGATTCCTCCAAAGGACCTTAATGGATGTCACCTCCTTGTTCCTCAAGCTCTTCACTTGCCTATCCAAAATCTAAATCGGGACCTCCTCATAACTCAAGATATCTTCAACAACACCCAATCATTCTCTAATCACTTGCCTATCTTCTTCTCACATCGGCATAGGATTTTTGACTATTTGGGCTATTCTCAACCATTCTCTAATCATCCTAACCTTCTCAAGAGCCTGTATAACCAGATACAATCCCAATAAAGCCACCTTTCTAACCTCAAACCAACCAAACGATGATCTACAACGTCTCCAATAAATATCCTTAAAAGGAGCTATACCGATGGTAGATTGATAGCTATTGTTGTATGCAAACTCAATCAAAGGAAGATGGTTATCCCAACTACCCTTAAACTCCAAGGCACAAGACCTAATCATATCCTCAAATATTTGAATAGTTCTTTCGGCTAGACCATCTATTTGAGGGTGAAAGGTCATAGTAACGTGCACGTTTGTACCAAGACCCCTTTGAAAAGACCTCCGAAAGTGTGAAGTGAATTTTGAACCATGATATGATACGATGGACATAGGAACCCCATGTAACCGCACTAACTCAGAGATGTACAACCTTGCATACCCTTCAGCCCCATATATAGTCTTAACTAGTAGAAAGTGAGCTGATTTCGTCATTCTATCAACCACAACCCAAATGGAATCAAAACCTTTTCTAGTCTTGGGCAACCTAACCACAAAATCCATATTAATCACCTCCTACTTCCAAGTAGGAACTATGTCTTGGGTTAGGCCACCTAACCTTTGATGTTCATCTTTGACTTGTTGGCAACTATGGAAACTGAAAATAAATTTGGCAATGTCCCTCTTCATGCTTCCCCACCAATAACATCCCTCAAATCTCTATACATTTTAGTGGAATTGAGGTGGATAGAATAAGAAGAAGTATGGGCCTCATAAAGGATTTTTATCCCTCAAACCATTAACATAAGGCATACACAACCTACCTTGATACCTAAGGGAACCATCTTCTCCTTGGGAGAAAACCTCTACTTTTCCATCTTTCACCAAGGCCTTCAATTCAAGCAAAGAGGAGTCAAGATATTGTTTTGCCATCACCTCATCAACCAATGAAGATTTAGACCCATCAATGACAACAAAACCATTATCACCAACATCTTCCAGCCTAACCACCAATCTAGCCAATTGATGCACCTCCTTAGCCATTTCCTTATCAGCACTATCAATACGAGCTAGGCTACCCATAGAGACCCTACTCAAAGCATTCACCAAAATATTTTCCTTAGCAGGATGGTAATGCACACTCATATCATAGTCTTTAAGAAGTTCTAACCATCTTCTTTGCCTCTAGTTGAGATCTTTTTGAGTGAAGACATATTGGAGGTTCTTGCGATCAGTGAACAAATCAATATACACCCATACAAATAGTTATGCCAAATCTTTAATGCAAACACAATGGCGGCTAACTCTAAATCATAGGGAGGGTAGTTCCTTTCATGTACCTTTAGTTTTCTAGAAATATATGCTATGATTTACCATTTTGCATCAATACACAATACAAACCAACCAGGGAAGCATCACAATATACCACAAATCCCTCAAACCCATCCATAGTGACAATATAAGAGTCGAAAAAAGCTTGTCTTTCAATGTTTGGAAGCTCATCTCACACTCATCGGTCTAGACAAACTCAACCTTCTTTTGTGTGAATTTTGTCATAGGGAAAGAAATGGAGGAGAACCTATGCATAAACCTTCTATAATAACCAGCTAGGCCCAAGAAGCTCCTAATATCCGACGGGGTCAATGGTTTAGGCCAATTTCTAATCATATCGGCCTTCTTATGATCCACCTTAATACCATTCCCCAACACCACATGACCTAAGAATGCAACCCCCTTCAATCAAAATTCACACTTGTAATATTTGGCATAAAAGTTTTCCTCCCTTAATCTTTGCAACATAATCCTCAAATGCCCCATATGCTCCTCCCTACTATGTGATAGATCAATGTATCGTCAATTAAGACCACAACAAAGGAATCAAGGTAAGTTTTGCAGACCCTATACATTAGTTCCATGAAGATGGCTGGTGTATTGGTCGACCCAAAACACATCACAACAAACTCATAATGCCCATATCTTATCCGGAAGGTCGTCTTGAGAATATCACACTCCCTTACCCTCACTTGACGATACCTAAATCGAAGATCAATCTTAGAGGAAAAGCTATCCCCTTGCAATTGATCAAACAAATCATCAATCCTTGGAAGAGGATATCTATTCTTCATGGTGACCCTATTGAGTTATTGGTATTTAATGTACATTTTTAGTGACTCATCCTTCTTCTTTGTGCACCTAAGATGATTAGCTAGGCCTAATAAGCCTCTTCTTCAACAAATCTTTCAATTGTTCTTTTAACTCCTTCAACTCTGCTGGGGACATATTGTAAGCGGGAATAGAAATAGGTTAAGAATCAGGAAGGAGATCTATGCGAAAATCTATCTCCCTTTTGGGAGGGACACTGGGAAGGTCATTTAGGAAGACATCAAGGAACTCCATTACAATCGAAACTGACTCTATAGGAAGGACTTTAGACTCCACATCCCTAACCCTCACAAAATGGTAAAGATACCCCTTAGACATCAACTTACGGGCTTTAATGCAAGAGATGAACCTACCCTTGACCACCACATATTGACTTTCCCACTCAAGGATGGGTTTATTTGGGAATTAAAATTTGACCTTATGGGTTATACAATCAATAGAAGCATAGTAGGCATGTAACCAATCCATCCTAAGAATAACATCAAAATCTACCATATCGAATTCAACAAGATCACAAGGCAACAACTTATGCAACATGTAAATGGGATAACTTTTATAAACTTTCCTAGCAACAATAGAGGCAAAAATAGGAGTAGACACTTCATATGATTCATGCAACAATTTGAGGTTAACATGGAACTTTTGGGCAACAAAAGGGGCATCAAAAGAAAGAGTGGCACCCAGATCAATCAAAGCATATACATCAAAGTCAGATTTTCAACATATCGATAATAATATTGGGAACCTCACTAACCCCTTACCTTCCATGTAGAGCATAAAACCGATTATGCCTTGGGGCACCACCTTGAGGACCACCTCTACCCAATGAAACTGCATTTGTACCCTGGCCTTAGCCATGGTTTCTTGGACAATCCACCTTCTTGTGACCAAGTTCCACACATTCAAAGCATGCATTAAAACCTTTCAAATATGGACCTCTATGGCTACTCCATATTTAGGGAACACATCAATAGGGACCACACCAACAACAACTTAAGGCCTAGGGAAATCATTGGCAAACCCCATATAGTAGTATGAGAAGACCTTTGGCCTTGATAAAAGCTAGCACCTTTTGGAATTTACCCTCAAATCGGTCCCTCTTGGCCTCATGCCCACTTCTCTTCCTCAATTTCTCCTCCTCCATTTGCTCAGCATAGGTCATCAAACAAGACAAGTCCATATCACTAATTAGCATGGCAGACTGACATTCTTCACTTATGAAATTGGAGACCTCCACCATGAACTTATTCATCCTAGATCTAGGGTCGGACACCAAATGAGGAGCATATTTTAAAAGTTAATTAAACTTGATGGCATACTCCATCATACTCATAGCACCTTGTTTCAAGTTCATAAACTCCACCAACTGAGCTTCCCTAAGCCCAAGAGGGAAAAACAGATTAAGGAAAGCCAATTTGAATTCCTCCTAAATCACCATATTACCAATTCCATTCTTACCATTCCATTGATCATACCATATTTTGGCTACGCCTTTGAGTTGGTACGCCACCAACTCAGCCTTTTAATTCGGCTCAACACCCATGATATTCAAAATATTGTAGACCTCATCAATGAACTCTTGTGGATCTTCATCCATCTTTGACCCATAGAATAGCGGAGGATTCATCCTCATGAAGTCAATTACCCTAGCTCTTGAGGTAGTTGCACGAGGGGCTTGGACCCCTTGATTGGGTGGGTTGGCCACAACTTGGGCAAGCATAATGAGAGCATCCCGAAGCTCACCATTGTTAGGTTGCTCCTAAGGAGTTTGAGCCCTTCATCCTCGAGTGTTTGGCATGATCTAGCATAGCAAAGAATAATCGTTAGGGGGGAAAAACTTACCATAAATCTATAGCATGACTAAGAACATGAAGAAGGGAAACATTCCCTAAAATGTCTCATATCCTCCTATTCATAGTCATAGCATGCTTCACAATCATAAATAGGACTCTAATCAATGCAGTATGTTGGACTTCGAGGATCTATCAACCTAGTACTTTGATACCAAGTTTGTCATGTCCCAAGCCTAGAGCCTAAATGTGACACAGGGAATGGAGAACCCAAAAGAACCCCAAACAAGCCTCTTAACTTATCATTACACGTCATCGGTAGCGGAAACATATAAAAGACATCAAGAAGGAGAACAGGTGCTAAGGGGAAAGCTTTCATAACATCATAATCAAGAGACAAAAAGTTAAAGCTTATAACATAGATACATAATATGTACAACAAACACCTCTAATACTTAGATAAGAGCAGGGGCCAAGACAAAGCAATCGGGTTCATCCTTATAATCAAAGCAGAACATAAAGAATAATGTCTTAATACATAATAAGAACAACATAGACTAAGGTCCCCGAAGTGGAGGACTCATCAACTAGCTTGACTAGTATTGAACTAGCCATATGGAGAAGGAGGATTAACTTGAGCACCGGTTCCTACATGGTGATATCATGTAGGCAAAAGTATGCATTAGTACATTTGAATGTACTAAGTATGTAGGATGCAATACGACAAGAAATAGGCATCATAGTAAAATACATAACAATAGGCAATAGGCATAATATAAAAATATGATATGTGAGATCAATGCATAAGTAAAACATGTTTAAGTAACTTATGTTCAAATAAGACATTATATGTGTAGAAGAGACCAAGCTAGATTTTCAAAGTACAAACCCCTTGGTTGGTTGATAGTGGTCTCAGCCCATCAGTCCAGTGATGTGGTGCAAACCCCTCACATGGTTGATAATAATTTCATCGTATCACCCTGGTGACAAAGTACAAACCCCTCATATGGTTGATGTGTACAAACCCCTACCTCAGCTATCAAGATACGAACCCCTTGACAAGGATACCTGGGCTCTTATTCCCCCTGGATCAAGCATGGTCTAATGCAGTACTTTATACCGATCATATCATATACATAAGCTTCTTTCATCATCATAACATCATTCATATCATATATCATTCTTTGGACCTTCAATTCCTCAAGAAACTTTATCCAGATATTTTATCAAATACTTAGATGGTGTGTAATGCTAGTATAAAATGATAAAATATAAAGATGAAATCATTAAAGAAAATCCATCATAAAACCATCAATCAACACCATGCAATACCCTCAAGAAAATATATCAAAAACCCTCATTAAATCTTGCAATAGATTCATGATTTATGGCTTAAAACAGAACAAAACAGTCACAACTTTACACATCTTTAACATAGTTCATAGACGTGTTCATACTAGTAAACCCAATTGTAAAATCAACTTTAAATCATGCAAATTGAATGAAAAGGAGATTAGGGCACCATGGGTGGAAGGACCCAATGGATAAAACCCATATACCTTAGCTTTGAGGAAGCTCTTGATGAAGATTGAAAATGGAGGCTTGAATCTTGAAGGAAATCCTCAATTCCCAATGAGGGTTTTGAGACTTGAATTTGGGAGTGAAAAATATAGCTAAGTGTTTGAGAGTGTATTGGGGAATGTTAATGATGATATGAGGATGACATATGCCTAACCATAGGTAAGAACACATTTGGGAACACTTAGGCTCAAGACCCAAAAGCCTTCGACAAAGATAAAAATCACTAGCAAAAAATACACAGGTCCGTGTCTGGATCTTCATCCACCTTTGACCCATAAAACATCGAAGGATTCATGCTCATGCAGTCCCTTACCCTAGTTATTGGGGTTGTAGAATGACGGGCTTAGGCCCCTTGATTGACTTGGTTGACCACAACTTGGGCAAGCATAGTGAGAGCATCCCGGAACTCACCATTGGTAGGTTGCTCCTCGGGAGTTTGGGCCCTTCATCCTTGAGTGTTTTGCATGGTCTAGCATAGCAAAGAATAATTGTTAGGGGGAAAAACTTACCACTACTCTATAGCACGACTTAGAACATGAAAAAGAAAAACATTTCCTAAAATATCTCATAGCCTCCTATTCATGGTCATGGTGTTCTTCACAACCATGAATAGGGATCTAATCAATGCAGTGTGTTGGACTCCGAGGATCTATCAACCTAGTTCTCTGATAACAATTTTGTCATGTCCCAAGCCTAGGGTCTAGACATGAATGGGGAATGGGGAACCCAAAGGTATCCCAAATAAGCCTCTTAACATATCATTTCACGTCATCAATCATGAAAGCATATAAAAGACATCAAGAGTAAGAGTAGGGGCAAAGGGGCTAAGGGAAAAGCTTGCAGAATATCAAGAGACTAAGAGTCAAAGCTCATATCATATATACATAACATGTCTAATAAACACCTCTAATACTTAGATAAGAGCAGGGACTAATACAAAGCAACCGGGCTCACACTCACAGTCAAAGTAGAACACAAAGAAGAGTGTCTCAATACATAATAAGAACAACATAGACTAAGGTCCCCAAAGTGGAGGACTCACCAACTAGCTTGAGCAGTTTTGAACTAGCCACGTGGAGGAGAATGATCAACTTGAGCACCAGTTCCCACATGGTGATATCATGTAGGCAAGAGTATGCATTAGTAGTTTCAATGGACTAAGTATGTAGGATGCAATGCGACAAGAAAGAGGCATCATAGTCAAATGCAGAACTATAGAAAATAGGCATAATATAACAATATGGCATGTATGATCAATGCATAAGTAAAACAAGCTTCAATAACTCATGCTCAAATAGGTTATCATATGTGTAGAAGAGACCAAGCTCGATTTCCAAAGTACAAACCCTTTGGTTGGTTGATAGTGGTATCACCCCATCACGCCGGTTATGTGGTCCAAACTCCTCACGTTGTTGATGATAGTTTTAGCTTATCACCTTGGTGGCAAAGTATAAACCCCTCATATGGTTGATGAGTACAAACCTCCACCTCGATTATCAAGATACAAATGTCTTGACAAGGTTATCCGGGCTTTAAGTCCCCCCAGATCGAGCATGGTCTAATGTAACACTTTATATAGATTATATCATGTACATAAGTTTCTCATCAAAACATCAATCATAACATTTCTCATGATTTGGACCTTCAGTTCTTCAAGAAACCACATCTAAATATTTTATCAAACACTTAGATGGTTGTAATGCTAGTATAAAACCATGAAATATAGAGATGAAATCATGCAAGAAAATCCATTGTAAAATCATCAATTAATACCTTACAACACCCTAAAGTAACATACATCAAAACCCCTCATCAAATCTTACAATAGATTCAAGATTTATGGCTCAAAACATAGCAAAACAGTCATAACTTTACATAGCTTTAAAATAGTTCATAGACATGTTCATACTAGTAAATCCAATTCTAAAATCAACTTTAAATCATGCAAATAGAGTAAAAAGAAGAATTGTAAAATCAACTTAAATCATCTAAATTGAGTAAAAAGGATATTAGGCACCATTGGTGGAAGGACCCAATGGCTAAAACCTACATACCTTAGCTTTAAGGAAGCTCTTGATGAAGATTGAAAATGGAGGCTTGAAGCTTGAAGGAAATCCTTAATTCCGAATGAGGGTTTTGAGACTTGAGTTTGGTAGTGAAAATATAGCTAAGTGTTTGAGTGAGTATTGGAGAATATGTAGGATGATATGAGGGTGAAATATGTCTAAGTATAAATAAAAATACGTTTGGGAACACTTAGGTTTAAGACCGAAAATCGTTGGACCGAGATAAAAATCATTGGCAAAAACTACACAGGTTCGCATCTGTTCCGTGATGCGGACCTATCGCGGATGCAAAATTAATACATGTCCACGATAGCTGCATCACGGCACTGTCGCGGATCGATTCTGGACAAGAAAAATTGTGAAAAATGAAATTGCTAATCAGTTGCTCTTAAATTGAGGTTAGATACTTTCACCCCTAATTTTGACCCCCTAAACAAGAATATAAAGTCGAATTTTTGATATTTCACATGAATTTTGAGATATATAAAATTTAAACTATTTGGCATTTCGAGGCACATTTTTGGACACTTTTTGAGGTCGTTTTGCTATTGCACTCGAACTCTATGCTCTGATACCAAGTTTGTCATGCCCCGGGAGGGTACCATAGACATAATTAGCAATCAGAGACTATTTCTAGCCCCTAAATGAACCTCCTAGTCCGATCACACTCGTTCATTCAATACATAAGCAGAAGTCATTCAAGAATTTAGAAGGCTATCCGTGGGCTATAAGGTATCAACTCTGTCTATCATATGAAACATAAATGGTGAAAAATAATTCAATCTAGGACTTGAGAAGGGGGAGAAACCCAATATCAACATTCATCAGTCTACGTCTATGAAGCCTCTATAGCTACTCTATAAGAAGGTACCATGACAAGACATGGCAACCACAATCCAAATAAAGAACTCAAAGAAAATAAAAGTAAGCAACGATGTCCTCCTGAAGGTAGGGGAGGACTCACCAAATCTGAATCATGGAGATTTGAACCTTAATGATTCACCTGCTAAAGTCCTCTGTCTACAAAATTTGCATCGTGAAATGATGCAACACCAAAGGCACGTTAGTACGTAGAATGTACTATATGTAAAATGGGCTAACATAAGCAATATAGGCTACACAATATAAT
Organism: Solanum sejunctum; assembly: GCA_025642045.1. Classification (NCBI taxonomy): domain Eukaryota; kingdom Viridiplantae; phylum Streptophyta; class Magnoliopsida; order Solanales; family Solanaceae; genus Solanum; species Solanum sejunctum. The sequence goes on along the minus strand of JAOTQJ010158935.1, from coordinate 8,316 downwards.
ATGACATCAGCTCATCAATCACTCAATCTCAACACAGAGTATGGAATAGGAATCTATCACATCACTATCCATCAAGACATCGTACAATCACATCAACCTTAGAGTACTGTCAACATGAAACCTATGTAGGAGTTTCTATAATCGACAATGATCACCTATGAGCCATTGATGATACAATGAAAGGATGTCATTTCCACATCCACCGAGTGCCTTGCCGAGTAAAAGACAGTCCATCGGGGATCCCAAAAGAAGTCTATCAAGTCCTTTGCGGGACAAAGAAAATATCCATTTTCATAGTTCAATCCTCTCCTTCGTTGGCCATGTAGTTAATGAGTGCTACTAGGACTCATTTTTACATATTTTGGTACAAATACTCCTTCTAGGACTCGATATACTCATAATTCTATCAACAGTAGGCTGGTTATACAATCAATCCCCCTCAGATAAGGACCTCACCTCATCTGACTTTCTATCAACTTAAGGAATAAAATCTTCCTTTTAAGCTCTATCTCAATCTCATTTAAACCCTGTGGATACTAATTTCATCAACATCAGTCATTACTATACTCATATCAGGACTCACACCACAGCAATCGACACACCACACAATTAAGGTTCTAGACATTACCCCTCGGTTCATTCTTGAAGTCTTTAACAAGGATAAACAATGTAGATTAGGTATATAATCATACAACAATACATATAAATAGTAAATTCAAGGATGATGATTATCAGTTTAAGAGAATATGTAAAAATTAAAGTTAGTTTTCAAAATCACAGGTAAGACTCAACACTTTCAACTAATCAACCCAACTCAATCATGGGAGAACAATCCTATGCTTTGGGTAGCCTTTGCACACTTGGAATGAAGATTATAATAATCTTCAACAAGAATTTGGACTCGTACTTTCAATCCTTAGGTTTTTTCTTGCTTGCTCTCTCAAAACTTATGCTTAGAACTTAGGAGAATGTGGGTTTTTGAAACCCTTTGTATGAAATTAATAACTTAAAACATATTTGGGACATAAAAATAGGTTGAGTATACCAAAACTACCCTTCCCAAATTTAAAAGAAAAAGTATCCAGAAAATTGTATTGGTCTGCAATGTGTCAGGGGCACGGACTAGTACATTTTGCGAATTCTTAGAAATCTCAAATTCTCCATCAAAAAATTAAAATAAAACAAAGTGTTACTGCGCACCCTCCGCATCACGCCAGGGGTGCAGACCAACACTGTCTCGAGATTAGTTACTGAAAAATATTTTTCGACCCCATTTCCCTTAAATCTTGTCAAGACTATTTTCCCACTCAATGTTTCACGCTTATTGCAAATCCAGTCTCGAATTTTTCATCGAAGCTTGGGAAGACGTGTTATGGACATATTACGTTCTAGGGGCATTTTGGTAATTTTATGAGGTGTTATGTATAGTTGCCATATATATACACGTTAATATTTAATTTCAATTTATATTATGATTTTTCCCATGTATATACATGTTAATATTTGATTTGAAATTATATTATTATTTTTACCATTTATATATATAGTGGTTTAAATAATTTTTCTATATTTCTCTTTTTGTTTCATTTTTTAAAATAAAAAATCTAATATATTTGCTAACTTTGTACCATATACATACATATATATATATATATATATAGAGAGAGAGAGAGAGAGAGAGAGAGTAATATTTAATTTGAACTTATATTATAATTTTTATCATGTATATATACGGTTATATTTAATTTAAAATTATACTCTGACTTTTAACATGTATGGCTAGAGAAAAAAATTGTGGGTAATCTTTGTAATTAATTAAGAAAAATCTATAAACATTTTAGAAAATAGTATCTAATTACACAAACATTCTTTCATATATAATAATCACTCTATAATTTAAAATAATTATATGTTGTCTCACTGTATAATAATTTGGTGCTCCCATTTATTCCATATTTATTAAATTTGTGAAGCTGTTCACACATATTAAGAAAAATATTTAAGGATATAATTCAAATCTTATATTCTTGTCACGATCCAAGCCTAGGACCTGGACGTGACCGGCGAATGGGGAACCCGATGGAACCCCAAACAAGCCTCACAACATATCATTACACATCCTTGATCGCGGAACCAATGTAAAATAACATAAGAAGCATGAACGAAGGAAATTGGGGCTAAAGGAGAGAGAGATATACTAAAGTAACGTGCAAAATCTTAGAAAACAAGGACCTGGTACTAAGGGAATGCTTACATAACATCAATACCCAAAGATAAAAGAGTCAAGGCTCATAATATAGATACATAGCACGTCTAACAACACCTCTACTACATAGATAGGAGTAGGGCAAAGACAAAGCAACCAAACTCACCCTCATAGTCAAAATAGAACATAAAGAAGAGCGTCTCAGTACATAATAAGAGAAACATAGACTAAGGTCCCGAAGGGAAGGACTCACCAACTAGCTTGAGTAGTACGACTAGCCACGTAGAGGCGAAGGGTGATTAACTTGGACTTCGATTCCTACATGGTGATATCATGTAGGCAAGAGTATGTGTTAGTACGTTTGAATGTACTAAGTATATAGGATGCAATGCAACAAGAGATAGGCATCATAATCAAAATGCATAACAATAGGCAATAGGTATAATATAACAATTTGGCATGTATGATCAATGCTCAAGTAAAACATGCTTAATTAACTTATGCTCATATAGGATATCATATATGTAGAAAGGATTAATCTAGATTCCAAAGTATTAACCCCTTGGTAGGTTGGTGATGATCCACCCCGTCGATTAGGTGGTGAGGTACTAACCCCTCACTAGGTTGGTCTTGATGTCGCCCCATCACCTAGGTAGAGAATTAAAAATCCTTCACTAGGTTGATGAGTACAAATTCCCATATAGGTTAGTGATGATGCCGCCCCATCACTTAGGTGGAGAAGTACAAATCCTTCACTAGGTTGATGAGTACAAACCCCCATCTAGGTTATTTGGGTTCTTAGTCCCCCAGGATAGGACATGGTCTAGTGCAATACTTATATAGAATTTATATCGTATACATAAGCTCATTTCATCATCATAACATTAATTATATCATATCTCATGCTTTTAACCTTCAATTCCTCAAGAAAAAACCATAACCGTACATTTTATCAAACACTTGGCGGCTGTAAAATGGTAGTATAAGACCATGCAATTTAGAGATAAAATCATGACAGAAAATCCATTGTAAAACTATCAATGAACACCTTGCAACACCCTCAAGCAATATACATCAAAACCCCTCATCAAATCTTACATTAGGTCCAAGATTTATAGCTCAAAATATACTAAAACAATCATACTTTCATGAACCCCAAATCACCGTGCAGTGAATCTCATAATAATCAAGACCCATGAGAAAATCAACATTTAAATCATGCAATTTAAGTAAAAGGGAGGCTTAGGCACCATGGGTTAAAGGACCCAATGGTTCAACACCACATACCTTAGCCTTGGCGATGAACTTGAAGGAGATTGGGGATGAAGACTTGAAGCTTGAAAGATAACCTTGAAATCCGAATGAGGATTTTAGGACTTGAATTTGGGAGTTAATATTTGACTTTTGGTGAGTATTGGGAAATGTTTAGGGTGATATGAGGGTAAAATATGGCTAAGTATAGGTAAAAAATATTTGGAAACACTTAGGCCTAAAACCTGAAAGTCTTTGACCGAAATTCAAAAAAAATACACAAAAAAAGAACACTGACGCATCGCACCTGCATCTCTCACAACATTCTGAAAATTGCATTTTGCGAGTTTCAAATTTTGGTACGATCTCCAATTTTGACCCCATAAATAAGAATATGAATTTTGATTTTTGAAATAACAAACGGATTTTGAGATATATGGAAATTAAAATTTTGGGCATTTTGAGGCACATTTTCGGTCAATTGTTGGGGTCATTTCAATTCTACTATTACTTTTTGTGAAATCATAAATATAACTTTACCAAGAGTTCTTATATTATCGCTTTAGATATTGAGGCATATGCAATATTATTTTTACCATGTATAGACATGGTAATATGCAATATCGCAGAAGTCTAATTACTCACGTGTTTTCACTCTTATACACAAAATTATCATGATTTTGATTAGAAATATTTTCCATATGAAATATTTTGTTGTATACATTGTTAGCTGAATTGATTTCAAGGAAATGTGATAGTAAAAGGTTTACCATAAAGTCGATTCTTAGATACTTATAGATAATATAAAAATTAAAATATTTCTCATTTTTACCATATATATTCATGGTAATAATTATATACATATTATATGGTAAAACTTATAGGATAATATTACAATTTCTTACAATGGCTACACACAAATCACACGTGTAGATATTTTCTTTTGGTTTGTTTATTATTATTTAAATTTATATGCATTCGTATCTATGTGGATTATATATATTTATTAATAGCTCTATTTTAAAAGAATTACATGCAAATTATATCTTTTACATGTAGTTTTAATATATAGCTCTATCGTTTACACATAGTAATAGTAATACTTAGAAAAATTCTTATACACACACACGCACAGAGTAATATTTAATTCGAAATTATATTCTGACTTTTACCATTTATAATTTCTTTTTTCTTCTTGTATTTTTAAAAGTGTAATGTATTTGCTAATTTAATTATTTTTAATCTCTTAATTAAAAGATTTTATTACCATATTTATTAATTTTGGTGTCTTAAAATTGTCTAGTGACTTTTCAATAGCTTGCCACTTGTCTTAATCATATATAAACTATTCTCCTTTATAATATATATATATAGACACACATACACAGAGTAATATTTAATTTGAAATTGTATTCTGACTTTTACCATTTATAATTTCTTTTTTCTTCATTTATTTTTAATATATACATATATGAAAAGGCCTGTTAACGGGACCAACTTTACAAGCTTGAGTTGTATGTGTGTATGGTCAATTATATTTTTTTAATAATAAATTTAACTTTTAATATTTTACGATAAACACAATAAAAAGTGTAATGAGCATTATACTTTACAAGAAAATTATTATTCTCTTATTTTTATAAATAAAAAATAATTTATAACTTATTTACTTTATCGCAATTAACACTAAAAGAGTATGCAATCTAATATTTATATTTAGCATTATTCCAAATATAAATATTGAACTAAATAATAAATATGTATTGGGAAAAAAAAGAACATTACCCTCTTTACTTATATTTGTTAGTCTCATATCAAAAAGTCCTAAACATCAAACATATTTCTATTGGGATGGATATATATAATTAAATAAGATGACGTATTTTTCAAATTCATGAAACAAGGACAAAGTCAAGATAAAACTTATGGAATATAGTTAATATAAAATTAGAAACACCTGCGCAAAAAAAATCTTGGAAAACCTTTCTTCAAAATCACCTCAAAAGCTTGATAAGTTCGAAAATAGATTAAAATATGTTTTCCAAGTTTAAAATGGTCCACGTCACATTTACTCTCCGCGATGGGACACTGTCCACCAATGCGGGATCACAACATCATCAAGACCTCTACGAATGTTGGAGAAGAAATTCACTTGCACCAGACATCAGCAAAAACCAGCAATGCCAAGTCCAATTCCCTACTTGAAATGGACCCTCGAAAAATAATACCAACAGAATAATATCTCTTAAAGAGTTTTAAAACCCTATTTCAATATATTGATCTGATTTTGACTTAACACGAACTTTTAAAAAATAATAAAAACTTTGACATTTTGTAGATTTAAACCAAAAGAATGTAAAAAATATATATATATATATATTCCTAAATATAATTTAATCTTGTTATTCTAAACATGTCACATGAAAATTTAAAATTAAAGAGTTCATAAAAAGAAGAAAATCTTTTTGAAATAAATTAAAATAAAAAGGGGTAGAAGTTTTATATTTCCTTTATTTTAAAATAATTTTCATGTTTCCATTTTGCTTTTCAAGAGTCAATCTAACTAATTTTCAAAGTTAAATTTGAATAAATTAATTTAATACTTTAAAGTTAAAATTTAGATTTTTTAAAGACTATACGAAAAGTAATATCTCATATTGATATGATTAAAAAATATATGTTCCAGTGTTTGTCAAATTTTATATTATTTGAATCTAAAAAAGAAATTGTGATGAGTGTTTTAAAATAAAGCAAGTATATTAAAAAAAAATCATATTTCGCTGTAAAAAATAATAAATTTTTGATTTGGAATATAGAATTACAAAACAGATGATTTTTATAGTTTAAACATTTAAGAATTTGTATTTGAAAAGCTAATTTAAATTTAAATAGAGGTGGTAAAAAATATAGTGAAAATTGTAATGATAAATGGGATTCACAAAATATAAATAGAGTTGAAAATAGTTAAGCATTTAAATTTATACATAAATAATAAAATTGAAACGATGTAAAGAGAATGTGTTATTAACTTATTAAACATGTTTAGATGCAATTGGCAAGAAAATCAGATAAGGTCAAGTACATAGTACAATTTGTATTGCTCATTGTACAACTCTTTATAGTTATGGTTGTCCTTACATTGACTCCTTTGTATAACACACACATACACACACACACATACATATACAAACACATATATATATACACACACACAAACGCACGCACAAACAGTAATACTTAATTTAAAATTATATTCTGACTTTTACCATTTATAATTGTAACACCCCGTTAAATTATCAAAATATCCCTAGAATGCAATTGTGCACATAATGCATCTTCCAGAGCTTCGACGGAAAATTCGAGACCGAATTTGCGATCAGCGTAAAAAATTGAGTGGAAAAATGATCTCGACCCGATTTTTGAGCAATCGGATTGAAAATGAATTTTTGCAAGTTTAACCAAAAACAATGAAGGTACGCGACAAGGTCATGAAGTGGACCCATCGTAGACCCACACTTATATTTTTTTATTTTTTGATAGGAGTAGAAATTTCGAAAATACACAGGTGTGCGACAGGTCAAGATCGCGGACCTAATCACCCGACCTGCTTCACTGAAGTTTAAAATTTTAAATCTTTTGAGGGACATTCTAAACTTTTTTCCACCCCTTCTAAACTTGATGCACGACCAATACAAGTCATTTTAGCCTTAAAGGGTTTCAAAAATCTATTCTAAAGTCATTACGCAAAATTCAAGAAGAGGCCTTGAATGAAGAAGAGGAGAAAGAGCAAGGGTTCTTGGGATTAAGGTTGATTTCTTGAGAAATTGAGTGTCAAACTCTATATTAGGTATGAGGCTATCCAGAGCATGAGGTTGTTCTTCGATGTAACCCTATGATTGAAATAAATTGATAATTGTTAGGTGATGAGTTTATGTTATAATTTTTTTGAATGCTATCTTGAAAACTACTATTATGCTACATGTAATTTCGAAAGTAGATGGCCATCATAATTTTAATTATTTGTTCAATTGATTTATTGAGTTATTGTGTATACTATGCATGTTTATTTGCAAAAGAATTCCTGAATGAAGTTAGGGGTCGATGTCTAGTGCTTGAATTACGTATGTATGCATGATTGATGCGGTCTGGTCCTTGATTTGAGTGAGTACTGATGATTATGTTGCTGCAATTAATGAAGTGTGAGTCCTTTCGAGCCTTTAGGAGGTCATACATGAGGTTTAAAAAGTGATCCTAATATTCCCATGATGAGATGAGATGATGCCCTTGTCCAAAAAAGACTAAATGATGAGAAAACTTTGGTGTTGATATTTATGAGCATGTTGAGTCTTGAGAGGAGTATTGATCACCAAAAATGGGTAAGAATGAGTCCTACTCACACTCATTAACTACGTGGCCAGCGTAGCAGAGGATTGGACCATGAGAACTGATGTTTCCTTAGTCCCAAAAGAGGACTTGATGTTATCATACCCCCTGATGTATGCCCTTTCACCCCGGCAAGGTACTAGGCCGATACTGCAACAACATTGCTTCATTGTACCATCAATAGCTTATAGGTGATGGGTATAGGTCCAAGAAACTCCCAGATAGGTCTCCTAATGATAGTATTCTAATGTGATGTGATATCATAGGTCATGATTGATGGTGATGCATTAGAGTTTTATTCCTTACTCTGAGTTGAGGTTGAGTGATTGATGAGTTGATGTCATTTATTACAATTTACTTTATCCCATTTTTCATACAATACATTCCATTTACTAACGCCTGTCACATCCCAACCTAGGGTCGTGACCAGTGTCCGATAGGGACACCTAGACACATGCTAACCTTAAATTCCCAAT
>JAOTQJ010158924.1:12263-23121 GCA_025642045.1 Solanum sejunctum | reverse complement strand
TTAGTATCTCAATACTCTATCTTTGCCTTTGGTGAAAGCTATTACCTTCTGCTTATACACATTTGCCTTCAGTTGCAACAAGATGGGTCTTGGTCTTGTTTTTCCTTCACCTCTACTACTAGAGATGATACGCACCCATTGTTCATAAGAAGGCCACCTTCACTAGATTTATCTAGTTGAACTCCCAATCGTGCCAGACTGTGAACCTCTTTAGCTAGCATCTTCTCCTCTTCCCATAGACAACTTACTAAGAGAAATACCAACTACATTAGCTTTACCTAGGTGATAGAGAATGCTTGTGTCATAATTCTAAAACAACTCAAGCTATCTCTTCTGCCTCAAGTTAAGTTCCTTCTAGGTGATGACATATTGTAGGCTTTTATGGTCTATGAAGACATAAACATCTACTCTATATAAGTAATGGAGTTATAGTTTGAGAGTAAACACCACCGCTTCCAATTCTAAATGGCATTATAGTTTGAGAGAAAACACTACTGCTGTCAATTCTAAGTCATGGTGGGATAATTCCTCTCATATATCTTGAGTTTCCTAGAAGCATAAGTAACAACTTTGCCCTTCTGCACCAATACGCATCCCAATCCTACTCTCAAGGCATCACAATAAATGACAAATCCATCAGTTCCTTCAAGAAAGGTCAATACTAAAGTAGTGATCAAATTGTGTTTTAACTCTTGAAAAATTCTCTCACGCTCATTGGACCATTTGAAACTTTACCTTCTTTTGAATCAGTCTAATCAATAGTGCATCTATGAAAGAGAACCTATCAATAAATATATGGTAGTAACCAGTTAAACCTAGAAAATTAAACCTAGAAAACTTCTTATATCAGTTAGAGAGGTTGGTCTAGGCCAGTTCTTAACCGCCTCAATCTTTTAAGTGTCCACTGGAATGCTATCACATGAAACTATGTGGCATAAAAATGCCACCAATTTGAGCGAAAACTCACACTTTGAAAACTTTACATATAATTCATTATCCTTGAGTGTTCGTCAGGTGATTCTGAGGTGATTAGCATGCTACTTCTCATCTCGGGAATACACCAAAATATTATCTTTAAATATAATCACAAGCATATTAAGGTACTGTCTGAATACTTTGTTCATCAAGTCTATGAAGGCTACATGTGAATGCATTTTTTAACCCAAAGGACAATACCAAAAACTTGAAGTGACCATATCATGTTCGAAAAGTCGTCTTTATGGTTCACATTCTCTTACTTTCAACTAGTGATAGATTGATCTGAGGTCTATCTTGGATAAAATAGTGGCACCCTGAGGTAGGTCAAACAAGTCATCAATCCTCAAAAAGGGATACTTATTCTTGACTTTTACCTTATTCAACTGGAGATAGTCAATATACATTCTAAGGGAACCATTCTTCTTCCTCACAAACAGGACAGGAGCACCCCATGGAGAAACACTCGGCCTAATAAAGCCTTTCTCTAGCAAATCTTTCAATGGTTCTTTCAACTCAACTTTGGCCATTTTATATGATGGAAGAGAAATAGGTTGGGTGTCAGGAAGTACATCAATCCTAAAGTTTATCTCCCTGTTAGAAGGGACTTCAGGCAGATCCTCAGGAAACACCTCAGAAAACTCATTCATAATTAGGACAGACTTAAAGGTAGGAGACTCAACATCATAAGACTTAACAAATATGATATTATATATACATCCCTTAAAGCTTAGCTTCCTGGCCTTAAGGTAAGAAATAAATTTACCCTTACGTGCAACAGAATCACAGTTACACTCTATGATCAATTCATTCGAGAATTGGAATTTAACAGTTCAGGTCCTACAATCAATAGATGCATAACAGGTGTGAAGCTAGTCCATGCCAAGGATCACATCAAAATCAATCACCTCTAACTCAATCAAGTCTGCCAAAGTATCTCTATGATAGATAGCCACCATACAATCTCATTACACCCTTTCAGCTAGGAGGGACTCACCAATAGGAGTAGAAACAAAAAATATCTCAAGTAAATACTTAAGAAGAATCTCAAATCTACTAGCCACATATGGCTACACGAACGATAGAGTTAAAGCAGGATCAATCAAATCATAACAATCAAAGGTAAAGACTCGAAACATACCTATCATAACATCTAGTGTAGCTTCTTGGTCCTGTCGATTCCCCATCACATATAGATGGTTTGTTTCACTGCCTTTCCCTAGTTCATCCTTATTATTCATCTGCCATCGTTTATCGGGGCTTCTGTTCAAAGGTTATAACACTTCTCCTTCTGACCTTCCACATGAAGGATTTTCTACTATTTTGATCATCCTTATGCAATTGAGTAGATCCCTCATTTTTGTTATCCTTGTTTACTACACAATTGTTGGAGATATGTCTACCATTACCAATCTTATCTATCTCTATTATTAATCAGCATGTTGTTATGAATATCCCCTATTTTTCTGATTTTGTTGCTTTTTGTATCTTGTTTTATCATTAACTTGATTGTTGTTCTTCTGGGAACTGCTAGCTGTGTTTTCTTCACCTACTTTCCTTTACCTTTACCAGGAACCTCTTTTAAGGTATTGGCTTTTTTTATTGTCAATTGGTTCTTTTATAATGATGCAATTTCTATTTTTGGTATTCTGCTTATGGTCGTCACCATTTCGGGTATGTTGGTATAAATATTGGTGACTGATTTTTTGAGGTTATTTGATTTTGATGGCCTTCCTTGTAATGAAAGGTAGATCCTTATTATCTCTTTTGTCTTTAGTCTTGTTTATCATTTGGAACTTTAATTCTACGATCTCTAGTACCACTACTAGTACTCTTAGAGGGACCTCTAGCAGTTGGAGCTGGCATGGACTTAGCCATCTGTGTCCTAGGTTAAAAGCAAGTAGAAGAATGCTTGGAACAATCTCTTTCCTTACGGATAAACTTATCATTTATAAAGTAACATTGGGGATCAAAACTTTATGGAAGATGACCTAAAAGACCAACACGTCCTCCTGAACCTACTGAACTGTCATGACTAGGGTAGCTAGATTTAGGTCTACTTATTGTCTTGATACCCTAAATGGCTGCTGGAACTGGTCTAATCTATTAAATCGGAGCACCTTGTCCTTGATGATCCTTGACCCTAGGAGGATGTCCACTAAAGTGTCCCTACTAGTGAAACCTTTTGCATCCATCCTACCTCACAATCCTAATACTCTAAATCGTCTTCTTATGATCAATGATAATATGAAATGATCCATTGGACAGAACAAGTGAGGTTGTGGCCTTCTGGAGATAACCTGTAAATGCTTTTACTAACTTATGGATTCATTCAAACTTTGGCCCGCGATCATGGAGAGCAAAGTTGTCTACACCAGATTTTTGCTGCAACAACAAGTTAGGAAAAGTCCAAAAATTTTCAATGGGCATTTGAGATTCATATGAAACCCCATGCACGCAAATAGACTTTGATACCCACCAAATTCGAAGTTATGGACTCAATGGTGCAGTCACAACTTTGATACTTGATTATTATGACTAAATATAGGTCTCATTCCTAAGGGCTTTTTAAATTATATTCCACTGAAGGGCTCAAAATATGTCTGGAACCTCGAGATTTGAATGAAAGGTCATTCTAGACCAAACTCAATGTTTTAGAGCTAACCACGCTTCCAAAATTTCCATGTGATTGCATTTTCTAAAAATATTTACCAAAGTCAACCATTGGTCAATTATAAAGGTTAAAATGCAAAATGTAGTACAAATTCACACTGAGATCTTGATATTTGAGCCTACCATACTCCTAACCTAGTATCACTATTTTGGAGTTGATGAAACCATCACAATTCTGTTTTGAGCCTATCTTATAAGTGTTTTCACCAAAGTCAATCTTAAAACTCTAAGAACTCCAAAACACAAAAATAGGTATAAAAACTAAATGAACGACCAGACAACTGAACTATCAAAGTCAACAAGTCATAAATGATTCAGGATTGCTACAAGAAAGCTCTAAATACTAAAAAGAATGAGGAGTGGATAAAATGACTTGGAGGGTCATTACAACATCCACTACTAAAAAGGACTTTTGTCTGCAAAAGTCATTGACAATCGCAGTCTCATGTATGAAGAACAAGGATGTTGGGCCTAAACTCTTCACTAGACTCATAACACCCCCACAAAGTGAACAAGGCCATGATAGAGACCTTATCTTGAAGGAAAACTCCAAACTTACTCAAAAACTTTTCTAACTCCTATCTTTATCAATAAACTCCACCTAACAATGCCAAAATTATTTAAAATCATCCAAACCACCCTAGAAAGCTAAAACCATACTAAAAAACTGTATTGAGAAATGCAGGACCGTAGAAAGGACCAAAAACAACCTTACCATTCACATTATTGATCTTAAATCTAAGATCCAACATTCTTGTCTATTAGAAGCATCCTGTCTATCTGTACCTCTTTTGAACAATGGCGTGCTTCCAAAATACAACACTTTTAATACTTAAAACTTAGAATTTTGTGTATTCTCAATGCGATGTTGGTTTTATGTGTTTTTGTATTTATATTTGTAGGATTATAGGTTGGCCTTGATTTTAGGGAAAATTGCAGAAGTTGCTAAGTTTTGTTAATTGTACGAGTCCCGTTATGGGCATTATTTTAGGGTCATAGAGTTGTTTCATGGACAATTTCAGTGAGGTTTTTTTTTTAACGTTATTCTACGAACGTGCAGATGAGTTGTAGAAGTTTATACGAGTCGTAGAAGATGGTTTGTGTCCTGAAGATTAGAGACTTGGACTTTTAGGAATTTCATCGGACAAAACCCTCTTTATGGGTCATAAATCACTTTATGAGTCATAGAGGAGTGTCACAAAGTTGAAGTACAAATTTCCAACAGCTGAGTACGAGACTTCGATTATAGGACCTGGAATGCAATATAGCCTGTAAAGACCTTTCGTATAGTATGCCGAGCAGTTCTCCTATTTTATTTAGTACTTAAATTTTAATTATTATAAATAGTTTTTTAGGTGAGTTTTCAAGATCTTTTTGCCTAGTACTTAGAGAACTCAATATTTAGAGAGAAAAAAAATTGTAAGATCATATTAGAGAGTCTTTTAGAGAACTTATGTTTGAATTTCATCCTTAAGCTTGTGATTCTTATTGAAGTTGGATTTTGCTTGCTCATAATTCTACCGTGTAAGTGTTCAATTATCTCTTCTCAATTCATAATTCTTGCATCTACACATAGTATGAGTAGCTAAATCCACAACTGGGGTTGTAGGAATCATGAAGAACTAACAAGTAACACTAGATAATTCATAATACTTGGAAGGTGTATATGCATGTATTAATTAACTCTCTTCATTTTGCATATTTTCTAGTGGTGGCCATTATTAGAACTCGCCCAGAGTTACTAACTAGACCAAGGTAGTAATAAATAAGAAAAGAGATTAATTAACAGGATTCGATTGATGTATTCTTGTCTAATCAACCAAACTAGGCCAAGGGAGGTTGTACTTGGACTATAGGTAAGGGTTAGTAATGCACACTATGGACATGGGCCAAGTCACATAGTGATATTCAACTCTCACCTTTGACCAAAAGGCTTGGTGAACACAACTTACCATTCTGCATAAAAAAAATTAGGTTATCCAGTGATACTATGTTAGGGAATCATGGGGAACACAATACCCTAGTTTCTCTCCATATTGACTTCTCTCTTGTGATAGTTAGTTTAGTTTTATTTCTCATTGATTATTACAACCCCCCTTTTTTGGGGAAGTGGTTAATCATTCGTATTGCAAACTGGTGAATTCGCTTGAGTCTATACATTCCCTCTTGGTTTAACCTTAGCCTTTGTTAGGTTCTATTTCTTGACAATGACTGCTTTATCCTCTAAAAAGGAGGTATAACTTGGAGACATCAAGCTTTTGGCCCCATTGCAAGGAATATGGCTAGACTCAGTAAATTTATTAGTAATTCAAGTGTTAATCCTTAGTTCCCTTATTCTACTTTTGTTTGTTGTTTTTGTTCTTCTTCAGGGTGTAAGTGTAGTGTATGCCCAACACTCGAAGTCAAGCCAATCCCTTAAATCCTTTTAACATAGAGATCTATAGAAGTTGAGGAGAATGGCTTTAGATAATGCAAAAAACGTAGCCAATGCAGCTTTGAATAGGAATAACGAAGAGGATATTGAGAATGAGAATGCACCTTATCTGGAGGACATTGCTCTACAATCTAAGGATTAGTACAGGCTGAATCCTATGGCTGTGGAGGTTACCAAAGTTATTGTGTTGCCACTACTACTGGCAGACACAAAAATTATAGTCTCAAGTGGGTTACTTCAAATGTTGTAGAATCATGGGCTATTTGTAGGCTTACCATCGGAGGATCCTTATAGCCACCTATATAATGTGGCATTTGTCTGCAAGAGTGAGATGGGAAAATAGAATTTGTCTATAGAAGCTATGGGACTTCATGTCTTCCCATTGTCTCTTTGGACAATGCAGCATTATGGTTATCTGAGCTCTCGCAGAGTTCAATCACCAGTTGGGCAGACTTGCAGAAGGACATTTTGGAGAGGTACTTCCCAAGATCAAAGAATCTCAAGTTGAAGTATCAGGTTAATAACTTTGAGCAATTTCCTAGTGACTCAATTAGTACTACTTAGGAGTGGGTCACCAAATATTTGAGGAATATCCTTGACTACAAGATAGTTGATGATGTGTTGGTGGAGATCTTCCACCATGCCCTTCATGAGAAAAGTCAAGCCTGTACTGACATTATCATAGAGGGCATGTTCTTGGATCAACCATTTGCAAGGATCGCACAGTGAATGGAAAGAGTGGTCAAAACTAATCAAGCATGGGGACAACGAGATAAAGCATCTACTAAGAGTTCATATGTTGTCCGTGTGGGTCTAGAGCAAGCTAGAATCAATAAAGAAATCATGCAACAAGTTGCTCAAATTTGCACAGGTATGCAGGTGATGATGAAACAGAGCCAAGAGAGAGTGAATGCAATGGTTCATCAACCTCCACATGCACCCATGTACGAGGAGTCATCTTATGATGAGGACATATGCTTTGTTGCTGATCAGACAGGGGATTTTCGGACCAATGCCCAAGGGTCCAATCAGGACTATGATGCCAAGGTCAAGGAAACCAAGGTCAGAACTATAATAGAGATAGATCTTACAGGGACAACGCGGAGGTTACTATTATAGGAATAGGGGTCCAAAGTGAGATGCAGATCGGGGTCGCAGAGAAGGCTTCAGAAATGGTCCTTATGTGCCATAGCATAATTGTGATATAGGTGCAAGCAGTTCCAGAATTGAGAAGATGTTTGATCATTTTTAGAAGAAAGCTGACACAGTATGAGACACTAAGGGGCATGAAATTAGAAATTTTGAGTATTACTCTATGGCTATCAAATAGCTGGAACAATAGTTTGGCCAAGTATTAGCTTAACATAATCAACTTCAGAGGGGTATACTTCCTAACAACGCAATTGAGAATCCTAAAAATGAAAGGCACTGTGTGGCAATCACTACTCGGGGTGGCAAGAGCACCATTGATCCTCCCATGCTGATTAAGGAAGAAGATTTGAGAGAAGAAGGTTGAGGCCAAGGATAAAGATGAAGGATATGATCATGGCAAGAATGGGGTGACCGAAGCTTCTGATGCGCCACAGAGGTTGAAGCATTCGTAGGACTCCTCCTCCCTCCAAAGAATCACAAAAGGGGGGAAGAAGACAAATTCAAGCACTTTTCTTCATGTTGAAACAACTTTCTATCAACATCCCTCTCATTGAGGCATTGGAGAAGATGTTAGGGTATGCTAAGTACATGAAGGACTTGGTCAGTAAAATGCACACTATGAGTCAAGAGCTTTTCTAAGAACTTCAACATTGCAGTGCTATTGCTACGAGGTCCTTAGTTTAGAAGCAAAAAGATCATGGTGCTTTCTCTATGCCCTGCACCATCGAAGATGTAGTATTCTTAAAGGAACTATGTGATCTAGGTATCAGCATTAATCTGATGCCCCTTGCAGTCTACAAAAAGCTTGAATTAGGAGCCTCTACCTCAACTAGTATGTGGTTGTTGATGGTGGATCACATGGTGAAGAAGCCTGTGGGGATACTATATGATGTGCTGATAAAAGTTGAAAAGTTCATATTCCCTACAGACTTTGTGATCTTAGATTGTGAAGTTGACTTCGACATCCTAATCATCTTGGGAAGACTGTTCCGAGCCACTACACGAGCACTAGTGGATATGAAAACTAGACAACTCAGATTTAGATTGAATGATGAAGAAGTCGTGTTCAATATCTGTCAGTCCAGGAAGCATCCAGATGATTTAAAGAGTGAAGTTTGGGAAATTGGTGAAGTCTCAGTAACCAATTTGTCCAAGTCATGCCACGACAATAAATCAGGCTCTACTTGGGAAGCAACCCAAGGTTTTTGATATAATAGTATAATTATAGGTTTGTTTTCAGCTTTGGATTCATGGATAGTTTGTTTTATTGTGTTTTTATTGTAATTGTAGATATTGGGATGATTGCATATAGGGTAACAATTTATTCTATGAGAAGTATGCAAGTACAGGACTAAGTTAGTCTGTTTACCTGATAAGAGCATCAGGATGTGTCTCTATGACTGGATCTATGGGTCGTAAAACACTTTACGAACCATACCCCTTCTCATAGAGATTCCAGTCATCAAAAAAATTATGCACTTTAGTCCACGGGCCAACTTTATGATCCATTGACCAAACTATGGGTCATAAATAGGGCTCGTGGAACCAAGGTAAGTTTTCTAAAAATGTTGCTAAGTGTTGAGGTCTCTACGACCAACTCTACAAGCCGTAAAATACTTTATCACTTGTAGATTGGTCTGTGAAACCTTGTCCTAAAATCTAAGGTTTGGATATTCTAGAAAACCATGATTTATGAGCTGTAAAGCACTCTACGACCCTTAATCAAGGTTTTGTAAAGTCCAGGCCCATTAACTTTTCAGTTAACACAATCAAGGTATAAATTGGGTCAAATTATTTTGACCTCATTCTTGACCTAAATTACAAAATTGACCTGACCAAACCTTCCCTCTCATGAATCTGACTACCGTCGACCATCGTACACCCATTTTTCAGCAAGATTTTGGTAGCCTAGGGTTTCGTGCCTAGTCACCTCCTTCATCTTCTTCAATCTTAATCTTAAATGTTGGTAAGAATTTGGTTAAATTAAAACCTTTAATTTTTCTTGTTTTGAATGATTAATTGGGAAATTATATGGGGAATGGTGTTTAAACATAAAATCCATGTTTGAATTAAACTTATGTTAGTTGAAACTAGGTTGCCCATGTTTGAATTATTGACTAAGACTGAAATTGGTCACTTTAGCCTTGTGTGAATGTTTTAGGTAATTGTTTGTGCCTATTGAGTCACTCACCATGTGTGATTAAATGATTGTGTTTGTGAATTGGTGGGTAATGATATAGGTGCAGGATCTTGTCGAGGTCAACCATTGATGGTCGAAATTGTAGGATAAACTATGTTTAATCACTTTCGATGCAGTGTATGTATGTCGAACATGTTGGGGGTAATGGTCATGGTATAGAAATCATGTGGTACGTGTGTTGTTTCTTCGATTCTAGTAATATATTTGTTGAAAAAGTCATTTGGGGTCTATGTGATGGTTACGAATGGCTTTTATGACTCGTGGGTTGCTCCATGAGTTGTAATTACCCCTCATGCAAGATTCTAGAAACTTGATATTTTTAAGTATCCATCAGATGAGACCTTCTACGAGCCATAAATGGCTCGTATATAGATCTCGTACATCCCTGCCTTGAATTAATTACTCACTGGAAATCTCTATGATCCAGTCTACAACTTGTAAACCACTTTATTAGTCATACCTGGTCTCGTAGACTTTTTCTGTAACAAAAATTATTTGAGAGATTATTTTATGGAAGCTCTTTATGACTCGTAGCATCCACGATGATAGCCTGTAAAGGTTCTTTCGTAAAGCCCTTCTACAACTTAACTCAGATGACGTTTTACATTCCAATTTTGATTTATGGGGCTAACCAGGGTACGTATATGTTTATGTTTCAGGTAAGATGTCCCCAAAAGCCAAACAAAATAAGATTTGATCCTTACAGAGGAGGCTTAGAGATGAGCCTTCAGGTAATGAGCAGGCCACTACACTGAGTGGTTCACTTGAGGTGTTGCATATCACCTCAGATCTAGAAGCAGCTCGACCACAGACCAGAGTAACTGCTAGAACTGGGTTGACTCAGGCTCTTGTTGCCTGTAATCCCTAGTCTGAGGAGAAAGGCAGCGACGAGAGCCATTTAAAACAGATGACTCCATCCGGAGAGGAGTCCAGCTCTAAGGGAGGTTCTAAGTAAGGATCAGAGTCAAAGTCCTTTGTTGCACCTCGATATCACCATCTACATCGGATGCCCTTACTAGCCAATGGTGCCTCGTGGGCATATAGGAGATATATATGGAGGGCATGCAGCCAGCATAGTGAGACAAGCAAACCCAGTCCATCTATAAGAAGCCTTGAGTCTTCTAAGACAAACTCAGCAGTGTTCCCGATCTCTAGGACACAGTGACTCAGTATGGGTTTCAATGGATCACACATGTACTTGGATGATACTCCTCGACCATGGTAAGAGAGCTTTTTGCCCCATATACAACCACCATCCATATCACTCTTCCCAATTGAAAGAAGCCCCTCGCTCGGCACATATTGATTGAGATGGGAATTAAGGGCCGACAGGTGGATATATTAGAGACCACCATCCGTCGGATACTATTTGGTCCAGAGTTCCCTGCTCTCAGTTCCACTGTAGAGTTTGACTACAGGGTGGG
>JAOTQJ010158924.1:1509-12163 GCA_025642045.1 Solanum sejunctum | reverse complement strand
AGGAAGGGCTGTTGTAGGCCGAGGTAGTTGAGGAGAGGGCCCCCACTATTTTTGTCCCTGTACCATAAGCCACGACTTCACAGACTACTACCAGAGGCATGATCTACATGTCTGCCAAATTTATACAGGCCTTATCTTAGAGGTTATCACATGCTGAGTCACAGTTGACTCAGCTTGTTCATCAGATTAGGCCATGGGTTCGCCAGGCCATTTCAGACTCGGAGGGTCAGATTCAGGAATTAGCGATTGCTACTATTTAGGACCGTATCTCTATCGTGGATGCCCGTATTAACACTTTCAAGGAGAGGGTACAATAGATATTAGATGAGGTTCGACCTTTAGATTTATCAGCTATGCAGATAGAAACCCAGCAGCTCTGAGCTGACGTGACAGCAACACTCTCGGCACCAGTTATACTTCTAGTGACCACACCTCTATTGTTAGTGGTTGATTTATTTTCTCCTGATGAGCCCATCCAGTCTTTCCATGGTAAGAGACCTCTCATAGAGAATGATGATCCAGATGAGATATGCTTATATATAAGGCTTATAAAGGAGGAGGACCTCGAGCTTATCTTGAGGAGATCGAGAGAGGAGGAGGAGAGATGATAGGCTCAAAAGTTAGAGTAGGTGATGGGTGTTACCTCTCAGGGCAGAGCACGACTGCTGAGGTCACCGTCCTGTATGAGGAGGGTGTCTAGACTCAACCACACACTGGTGCTAGGCGCCCAGGTATGTTTTTTGTCCTTTATGTGTTATTTGTTCAAATTTTGTGCACTGGGGACAATGCATATCTTTTTAATGGTATGTGGGTAGTTATGGGCCTCAGTGAAGTCTGAATAGTCCATAACTACCCCAATTTTTACCTCAAGATTTTCTTGCCTTTGTTCTTTATCCCCGTGACATTTAATTTTTGTTGAACTGGCACGTTAAAGATGTTTAGATAATAGTTGTAGCATATAGTACTAATACTTGTCGCATATAGTATATTTTTGTATTTTGTTTGAAAAAAATGATACCCACCAACAATTTTGATTAGTAGTTATATAGCAACTATGCATGTTTAAGTATGTGACAATGTTTGTTATGATAAGCGTGGGTACATTGAGATAAAAAACATGATCTGAGAGTCTTTTGTTGATAATGTATGTAGTGCCATGTGAGTATGAACCTAATTTGCTAGATTCATGTGTTTTGTGCTAATTCAGATATTATCCAGTTACTCTAAATTAGATTGTAGATTAATTGGATTAGGAAGGAATCTTAGGCCATTGTTCTCAATAGTCCACTTAGCCTAAAATGACCAACCAAAGCTATGATATAATCTATTGTTCCTAATGTTTGAGCCTAAAATGTATCTATTCTTTGACAATACTTGATTAACCTAGCCTTCTTATTTCTAAAATCCTAAAATTGGCCCTGGTCCTTTCTTAAACATTGTGTTCCTTGTCTGAGGTAAAATGCCTAAATAGAGGGGGGTGACCAAAAGTGGCCCTAGTTCCAAGGACGGATATTGTACACCTCAACATAGGCTAAAAGCCTAAGTTGAGAGTAACAATAATAATAACATACCCAGTCGAATCCCACAAGTGGAGTTTGGGAAAGGTAGAATGTACCAGACCTAAGTTGAGAGTGAAACACAAAAATAAGAGGGTGAGTTAGTGATACGAAGAAAAAGGGAAAAATTATGTATAGGGTGCAAAAAAAATAACTGATGCCTTAGTTGAAAGCTACAAAGGAAAATGAAGTGTAAAAACAAGACAAAAAGCTAAAAAATGAAAAGAAAGCATCCAAAAAAGCTTGAAATAGGAAAAGGGAGAATAAAGTGAAAACAACAGAGTTGGTAGGGCAAAAATGTAGAAAAAACATAGTGTCAATGAGGTCCTTTAGTCATTATTTTCCTATAATATTATACCAAAGTCCATCGAGCCTACTTTACAAGCCTAGAAAGCCCTAAAGTCATTCTAGTCCAGTTAGTTGAAGGTCTGAGTCATGAGTATAGGTGCAAGCCTATGGTATTAGACATTATGCATGAATATCTGTTGTGGGAGTGAGTGATTTTGCACAGCCCAAAGTAAAATATGAAAACATCCTTGAGTTTCAAATACGGGACTTCTTTCTATGAGGGCACTTGCATTGCATTGTTAGCATTGGACTTGTTCAGTGATTATGGATTGTTGATAATCCCTTGCTTGTTATAGTTGTGTTTTCACATGCACTAGGTTGTATTAGTTTGCTAGATGACTATCTGATCCTGTTTTGAAAAGTTGGTGTGGGTGTCTGAGATCCAAATTTATGTGATATATGCACCTAGGTTGAGGCATGTGTATTACTATATTATCTATATGGATTGAGTCTATCACTTGAGGACAAAAAAAATTTTGAAGTTGAGAGTGTTGATGTGCTGCCAAAATACAACACTTTTGATGATTAATACTTGCAATTTTGCGTGTTCTCAATGTGATGTTAGTTGGTTTTATGTGTTTTTGTGTTTATATTTGTAGGATTACAAGTTGGCCTTGATTTTGGGAAAAATTATAGAAGTTGCTGAGTTTTGCTATTATACAAAACCTTTTACGAGCCGTAAATCATTTTACGGGTTGTAGCGTAGTTTCATAGACAATTTCAGTGAGGGGATATTTTTTGAAGTTTATCCTACGAACATGCAGATGAGTGATAGAAGGTTGTACGAGTCCTAGAAGATGGTTCGTGCCCTAGGGATCAGACACTTGGACTTTCAGGAATTTCATCAAACCAAACCCTTTTTTGGGATTTCAAATCACTTTAAGAGTCGTAGAGGGGTGTCGTAGAGTTAAAGTCCAAATTTCTAGCAGCTAAGCAAGAGACCTCGATTACAAGCCATGGAATGCAATATGGTCCGTAAGGACCTTTCATATGGGATACTGACCAGTTCTCCTATTTTGTTTAGGACTTGAATTTTAATTATTATAAATAGGTAGTTTAGGTTCTTTTTCAAGATTTTTTCGCCTAGTACTCAAAAAACTCAATATTTAGAGAGAGAAAATTATAAGATCAAATTGGAGAGTCTTTGATAATACTTATGTTTGAATTTCATCCTTAAGCTTGTGATTCTTATTGAAGTTGGATTTTGCTTGTTTTTAATTCTATTGTGTAAGTGTTCAATTGTATCTTCTCAATTCATAATTCTTGTGTCTACACATAGCATGAGTAGCTAAATCCACAACTAGGGTTGTGGGAACCATGAAGAACTAACAAAGTAAAATGGGATAATTCATAATACTTGGAAGGTGTATATGCATGCATTAATTAACGCTATTCGTTTTGTATGTTTTCTAGTAGTAGTCAACATTAGAACCTGTCTAGTGTTACTGACTGGGCCAAGGTAGTAATGAATAGGAAAAGAGATTACTTAATAGGATTCGATTGATGTGTTTTCATCTAATCAACCAAACTGGGCCAAGGAAAGATTGTACTGGGAATAATAGGTAAGGGTTAGTAATGCTCACTATGGAGATGGGCTAAGTAACATAGTGAAATTCACCTCTCATATTTGACCAAAGGGCTTGGTGAACATAACTTATCGTCCTTCATAGAAAAGAATTAGGTTATCCAGTGATATTGAGTTGGGGAATCATGGGGAACACAATACCCTAGTTTCTCTCCATATTGACTTCTCTCTTGTGGTAGTTTAGTTTTATTTCTCATCGATTATTGCAAACCACCAACCCCTTGCAAAAGTAAGTTGGTTAATCATTCAGATTGCAAATTGGTGAATTCTCTTAAGTCTATGTATTCCCTGTGGGTTACATCCTAACCTTTGTTGGGTTCTATTTATTAACAACGACTGATTTATCCTCTAAAAAAGAGGTATAACTTGGGCGACATTAAACAATCCTAACATTGTTTGAACCTGATCTATAAAACTCATAACACCAGCTTTAGAAGAATCATATACAATATTTGATGGTTATGTAACAACAACACTCAATATAAGAAACCTAACTTGATTTAAAAAACTAAAGTTATGTTCTCTCCCCCTAGAAATCACTGCATCTGACTAATACAATACTTCTCGAGCTAAACTTGTTGCCCTTGCAATTTAAGCACCCTATTGACAATTAAGTTGCACCAAACTCCATCTAACTGGCCCAAAGAGACTTCTAAGGAACTCACACTGTAGGCCCCTATGCTAACCCTCTACTAAGAAGCAAAGTTAACTACTCCAAACTAAGAACTTACTAAGCATATAGGAAGTCGATTAGATACAGTTAATTGACTGGTAAAGGCCCAATAACACCAACAAAAATAAACTAACACCATAATCATCATGCATTCCTTAAGGTGATTCCATGAGCCAATCACAAGCCTGATACTCCACGAATCACCTTGACCTTATCATGTAGATAAATCTTCTAAGAAACTCTATCCTCGAATCAACCTACCATTTTGCAAATAAAAACAAACACATGACTCCACCATTCTGACTCCAACCCACTATTTAACCTCGAAAGCTACCAGACTGTATGTGGCAAACCATTCACATCACCGATAAGGAATATTAAGGACATCATCACTGATTCGCTCATCAATGGCAGCCACTTGTGTTCCAAATTCTAATGTCGATCCTTCAAACTATACACCACATTGGGTTATGGTAAACATTCCTAAAAGGGTGGATCTCTTGAGCTATTTCTTAGCGGCAACTAAACTCTTCGGGAGCTTACTTAGGCTTGACTAGAAGGTGAGTTAGGTTATATAGCATGACCATTTTTTTTGTACATTCACTTACAAAGCCACCTATTTGCCATCGCCTACAAAAAAAGACAAGTAGCCAAATAGATAAGCTTGTGGCTCATTTTTACAATGTTGAGAATCTAAAATCCAAAGAAGGTTGCCCCATGCTGAGATAAATGAGCTCTGGTCATAGAATGCAAGACTCTAGGTAACAGTGAGACTCTTCAAGTTACGAGAAACAACCTATCCCAATGGTTCCAAAAGATTAGACAAGACGGAGAATTCAACTTCCTACCTCCCTTAATCCTGTCTAATCTCTTTAAATCGTTGGGACAGAGTGTTTCTTGTAACTTCAAGAATATCATTGCCATCTTAGAGTCCTGAGTGGAGCTCATTTATATCATCATGGAATATACCTACTTCAAATTTAGATTTCAACATCGTCGGAATGGACCATAAGCTTATCCATTTGGCTACTTGCCTTTTTTGGTAGGCGGTGGCAAATAGGTGTCTTTATAAGTTAATGCAAAAAAAAAAGTGCTAATAAAATTAATTATGATGGAAATGATTCTCAGTTTACTTGGAGGATAGAAGTGATCAATAGAGTGAATGAATTTTCTAAGTCATGTTCTTCTAACCTTGCCTTCTACTTAAGGCTAAGAAAGCTCCCAAAGAATGTAGCTATCACTAAGAAATCGCTCAGAAGATCCAACCCTGTAGGAATATCGTCTACCACAACCTAGTGTGGTGTATGATTTGAAGGACCTACTTTAGAATTTAGAACACAAGTGGCTCCCATTTATCAGTTTCAGTTTATATATCCATATCTATCATTTCAAAAATGGTAGATTAATTTCACATGAGCATATTTTATTATAGTGAATGAGAATCAGAGAGTCCCCAAACAAGCCTCAAAGTATCATATTCACATCATCAGTTCGAAAGCATATACAAATAGTAAATACATAGTTTTAAGGGACGAAAAAGTATGACTTACACTATGGGGATATCATAGGAAAAAGGACTAATATGGATTCACATAGCATATAGTACATAAGAACTAAGGGGCGGGTAAGTATGACTCACTCTATGCGGGCAATATGAGACTTAGGATCTTCCACATTTCCACATCAAAATGTACAATCTTATCATAATTCTCATAGACAATCCATAGTAGCCATACCAATAGATAACTATAATCATAAAATCCAAATACAACATATAGCATATATCCGTACAAGAGTCTACAAGATGTCCAAAAATGTCTCTAGTCATAAGATGGGACGGGGCCAAGACATGTCTCGGGCTCACCCTCAAAGTAAAGATAATATAAGCAAAAGCAACATAAGGTAGAGGAATGGTGGCTTGTCCTTGGAAGATACAAATCACCACAACAAGTATTTCAAAACAAATGTAGTCGTCTAACGGTGGATGAAAGTAGTCTCCGGTTCATACATGATTAGATCATGTAGGCAGAAGTATGTGTTAGTATGTTTGAATATACTAAGTATGTGGTCATGCAATGCATATGACTTATTAAACCTACATTCAATGTTAGAGGACAAGGGCATATAATATTAAAGAAGTATATATCAAAATAAGAGTATATAACAATATGCCATGAAATCCATGATGTATGAAGTGCATAATGCTCATATATAGCGAGGATGATACTCAACCGACATGAGTAAGACCAAGCGAGCTATTACTTAGAATCCCGATGAAATTCCCTCATCGGTGAAGAGGTGGTCTACTTGCCAAAGGTATACTATAATTCACCGTGCAGGCACTCCCATTTCGTAGGAAGGTTGGGTAAACCATAATTCACCTAATATCATATCACATTATACTTTACCTTATAGGTACTCCTATTTAGTATGAAATAACCTTCCTTATAGGCACTCCCATTTCGAATAGCATTTTCACAACCTAAGTTAGGCACATCATTCAAGGAAAGAGAGAAAACCCTCGATCTATCGGTACTAAGTCATCATCCCAGTAGAATACTCATAAATATACATAGTTTTAAAAGATGCGATAGTTATTTCAAATCCATTCAATGCACATTTAGTCTCAAAGGCAAATACTATTCATAATAATTCATACTTAGGCTCAAATATCAAATGATAAATCATAATTCACAATACTTATCTATAAGAATAGCTGATTCATATATACAAAATGGTGCAAGTACCCAAAATACTCAAAGAGCCATAATCAATAGACATATATGTAATAATATTCTTGTCATAATTAATATTTTATCCAAAATCATATATATAAACATAATTGGGATTAACCCACTTCATAACTTTCAAAAAATTCATTGTTCATGAATGCATATGTTATGGGTGAGATGAGAATCGCATGGGTTATATGGATTCAATTTTAAGATTCAAGTAAAAACATAAGTAAAATTCACATTTAAAAACATAATATAGATTACCCATGCATAAATCAAGCTTTGAAGGGGACATACACATTTATATCTTCATAAATTCAATGTAAATAATCATAATAGTTCTTAAAGTAACTTAAAATCATAAATAAAGTACAGCCCACACATCCATTGAATTTAATAAATCATAATAATGGAAACTCATATTTAAAGTAAGCTAAAATTCTTGAAAATTACTTGAAAAGAATTTGGGTCTCCTTGATTGAAAGGAACCAAGGATCAAAACTCAGATACCTTGCTTAGGAAGATAAATTTGAGAAGAATTTAGCTTGAAGTTGAATCCTCAATTGAATCCTAGCTTGAATCTTGAGGATGATACGTGGAGAGAATTTTGAGAGCTTGATTCTAGAAACTAAGGGTTAGTCTTGAATAATGGGTTAGAATTAGTCTAGGAGAGATTTAGGAATGTAAACGGAGTTTAAAGGTCTTAAAAAGCCTTGGGGATGGGTCAAAATATAAAAACATCTCAACAAAATAGCCTTTTAAATTATATTTGGAACTTGACATGGCTGACTTCACAGGTCGTGAAGCTCTTCACGGTCCATGAAGGCACCCGTCCCAGTACAAACAGGTTCTACAAAAAAAGGCATAACCTCTTGATTTGAACTTGGAATGAGGTAAAACTAGATGTATTGGAAATATAATTCAAAGAGCTTCATTTTGATAGGTCAAGGGACACCAAGTTCTTTGTGTTAAGAGATATTCCCATTTAATGTTGACCCTTCTACCGGTACTTGTAAAAATTTTAGCCAACAAAATCCTTTGAACTTGGCTTGATGCCCATGATAGACTTAAACAACCTAAATAAGATTAAATTGAAGGCTTGAATGTCAACTTAGATTGAGCTTAAAGATCCCATACTTAGAAAAGAAATTTCAATGAAGTCACCTTCACGAAAGGCCATAAAGGGTCGTGCAGTGTCACATGAGTCGTGACACTGCACGTACCTCTCTCCTTAGAAAAAATCCATGATCAAGTTATGAGATAGTGATTCTATACTTAGAAAAATTTCACTCTGGAAGCCTTATAGGTGGCCACACGGGTCGTACACCCCCGCATGAGCCGTGAACTTGGCCGTGTGACCATACTTCTTCCCGAAATTGTGGATTTCAAGCCAAGGCCACCACAAGGTCTGTGTAGTATCACACGGACTTTGAGGGGTCCAATTGTAGTATGCCTTAGTTTAAAATACCATGTTTAAGGGCCAAATATCCTCCAAAGGCCAAGGACCACTCCATGGAGGCTCCACACGGGCCATGTGACATCATACGAATCGTGAGGGCTCCCATGGAGTGTCAACTTGGTCCAAAACTGAATTTTTCTAGCTCCAATGAGTCATACAACGTCCAGGTCCTTACAATAATTATTAAGAAATTAAACAAGGGTTCTAGTTTGTTGATCATTATTCTTATTTCAAGATTTCACACACCTAGAAATATAGATATATTTGCTCCTCATTTTTTTCATCATATCTCAAGACTAAAAGGTGCTTTCCTTCCAGTCTTTTCATTTCTCAAATAGCTAATAGAAAAACTATATATCTTTCTCTAATGAAATAGAGAAAGACTTTCAATCTCTTACATATATTAAATGTTTTGACATTCTTTTTTTTTATGCTGGCTTGTGAAATAGAATTTGCCTGAAGTGTTTGGTCTTGCGCGACTTAATGACATAAGTAAATTATTAGTCTTTAATTTGCTGTATGTAGAGACATTTTATATTTTTTTGAACTTATTTGTTAGAGTTATGACTTGAACACATCACTTCCCTTTGTTTATTTTTATCTCTCAATATTTATTTTAAAACAATACTGCGATTAAAAGGAATCTATGGATTTGTGTCATTTTTTTCCTTTAAATCATATAACTCAAATTTTAATCACAATGTATAAAAGATTGAAAAGGAAGACAATATTAGCATTAGTGTCACAAATTTTAATGCTAATGTTGTCTTCCTTTTCAATCTTTTATACATTGTGATTACAATTTGAGTTATATAATTTAAAGGAAAAAGTGGCACAAATCCATAGATTCCTTGTTATGTCAGTATTCTTTTAAAATAAATATTGAGATATAAAAATAAAAAAAGGAAAGTGATGTGTTCGAGTCATAAACTCTAATAAATCATTTTTGAAAAAATATATTATGTCTCTACATACAATAATTAAAGACTAATAATTTATTTATGTCATTAAGTCGCACAAGACCAAATACTTCAGGCAAATTCAATTTCACAAGCCAACACAAAGAAAAAAGAAGGAATGTTAGAACATTTAATATATGTAAAAGATTGAAAATCTTTCTCTACTTCATTAGAGAAAGATATATAGTTTTTCTATTAGCTATCTCAGAAATGAAAAGACTGAGAGGAAAGCACCTTTGAGTCTTGAGATATGATGAAAAAAATGAAGAACAAATATGTCTATATTTATAGGAGTGTGAAATCTTGAAATGAGAATAATGATCAACAAAGTAACAACCTTGTTTAATTCATAAATAATTACATTATGGCAAGCGAAAAGAATAAGGAACAAAAATATTAATTTAAAAGATTAATGATTTTCCTTTTTCTAAAGAAATTTTTTTAACTAGTTTCAGTATATCCACAAATATAATGAAAAGTAAGTAAGTAAAAGAATTATAATATGAATAATAAATAGATTTTATTTGTTACCACCCTACCTTTCAGGTCATGATGGTGCCTGCTAGATCCCACCTACAGCCATGGCAACCCGATCCCCAAGATTCCTGTCTTGAAACAGTAATCATAATGATACTAGCAACATAGGAATATGTCAAAGACAATCTACTCAGGACCTAAAAGTCACTTGTAACAGAGCTACTATAAACTCAAAATCGGAGTAAGAAAGTATATACATAGCCATAAATGTAATCCAGAATGAACTTCTACATATACAAGTCAAAACTATAATGTACAAGGCCAATGTTTGAATACAAACGATGGCCCAGGGAACAGAAGGAGACTATAAGATATCAAAAACTACTGGTGCTCACCGAATGTCTCTTGTGGCTGCTACGAAGCTCTTAGCCTATTGTTCGCTGTCGGTACCTAGATCTGCATCATGAGTAGATACAGATATGTAGGGTTGAGTACCAGTGACAGACACCGAATATGCATCATTGGCCAACTGAGTGAATAGTAAGCAGACAAAGGTAGGAACTGTAGTAAAGCTAGCAATTGGAACTCAAGTTAGCAGTTAGCATGCTTGTGGGATCAACCAAACAATGCATACCAACCTAATTGATAGAATCCAGCAAAAACCTATCATTAATATCACATGGTCAAGGTACTGGGCGGTACGTGGCTGTAAAGTCCTAATATCAATGCTTGTACACCCCTAAACCCCCATAAGTCCAGAAGATATATCCACACACAAACAAGGTATAAAATGACATCTCGATGAAGGTATAGAACATTGCATCCCATGCAGGCTCGTAGAAATCGAACCCTAATCCTGTGA